>WEDG01003265.1:0-89176 GCA_017591395.1 Schistocephalus solidus | reverse complement strand
GCCCAATCAGTGCCAAATCAATAAACCTATTTATTTATATCAATGATGAATCAATAATCAAAAACTTTTACCTGCAAGTACAAGGGACCGGACCGGAGTGTGTTTTATGAGTCAAAGTGCGGTTACGTCTGGACTAGCTAATAGTGGCAACTAAAATGGCTCCGGTCATTCCATCCCAATTCACACAAGCTGTAGCACAGCAAAAAACATTATACTCTTACTCATCGAGATGGATTATCAGCGGGCAGCATTGTTGTACAATAATGTAGAGAAATTGGTGACACATGTTTCCCGTGGACCTATTTGCTGTGACATACGCGGGAACGGTGCCAAATTCAGGAACCATTGCAAAACACTCCGTTTGGTGGTAGTCGCCTCTGGTCATGTAACTAGTGTTAACGTAAACAGTTACATAGAGGCTTGCCTGTGGACGAGGTAGAAAGGCAATCAGTTACAGTGAATCGTCGATTGCAGCCGTTGGCAGCGAGTTAATGAGTTAAACCTACATTCGGAAGAATGTTTCCCAGTGCCGCTTGGTACTCTGCCCAACCTCGATTGAGCCCAAACACCGTCTGGTCATCTGTAACTAGGGAATTTTGTAAGCATTTAGCCAGAATAACGGACCAGGTGTCGTACAACACATTTACAGAGACAGTTCAGCCATTTCAACCAGCGTGTTCATTCCCAGCTGACTGAGAGGCTGGGACAGTCGTTTGGAGCATGGTTGGGAGTGGAATAGATATCAGCGCATTCAGCGTCGAGAACATCAAAGTATTCCTCATTACAAAAATCTAACAAGACTAAACCATCATGGAGCAGTAGGAGTGATGGACTAGGTGGCTACAAACCAATGAATTAGTCAGACATTTTCAGGAATTATTAGCAGATGGAAACGTTACCCCTTTCGGACATGGTAGTACATAGCCAATCGGAACTAAGCGCGAGGCCATCTGTAATAAGAATGATACCTATTCCTGTTTTCTACCACTAACCATCCTGAGCCAGCTTTTGTTAGAGCCCTGAATATTACACACCAAAACATAAATCCTGAAAAAGCGAGATCAACTTGAAGCTAAAGTGCTCCATAGAACGAGCCGACCCAATTTTATTAATGGGCGTTGATTGTCCGTTTAGCATACTTTTGCTAAAGTTTATCATGCTACGCAAATTAAATAAGTAGGCAGGGTGTAATAATTTAGATCAGTGGTGGGCACTTTTTTCAGCACCCTTGCGCTGGCTTTGGATGAACCTGCCTCTGACCAGCGGTGCGTCGAGCTGCAGGTTCCCGTTAAACACTTACATCAAGCCCCACTTAAACGACGCCCCAGGCTGTAGCACAACACTGTTGTATTTTAACACCTCTTATTCTCGTGAAATATCCAAAACGAGAGAGAGACTGAAATAAATCTATTCATAAGAAAAATGTTGACAGAAGGGCTGTAGTTTAACAAAAAACGCTGTGGATGCCCGACACGTGAAGTTATTTTTCGGTCAGTAGAAACGCGACTATGAGTTGCCTATGAAAGTTAACAACGAACAGATCACTTACATGGAGGATAATTTGGGTGCACTGTCATCGACGGAAACTGGTCAGTGAAGCTCGTTGTAATACCACAGTAATGTTCCTGGTGCCGCGCCAGAATGTTCAAAAGCTGGAAAAACATGTGAATTAAAACAAAAGAATTGCTGCTACCTATTGTCAATTTAAGTGTCAGACGAGAAGTAAATTGGGAAAACGTGCCGCAAGTACACACAAAGCTTATCAGTTGTATGCAAGTTCGTGAGGAAGGGGATGCCACCAAATTCATTTAGATGAGCCAATTGCGTTCTGATATAATGTGCTATTTTTCTGACGAATGCACCCTTGTTTGTCACTTGCAAGCAGTTTGCCCCAAAACGGGCTGCGCGAAGTTAGCGCAAGTGCATAACTACTGCCATACAAGGGTGTGTTTGGTAACCCAGTGGGTGGCAGGCTCAGATTGTCAACTGGTGCATTTTAAGGGGACTTCCTTTCCCGCGGCAAATCCAGGTTATTCTTATAATGGTGGATTTGATGCGACTGGATCGATCATGGCTTGCTCAGAGATGTGGCTTGGAAAGCTATAAACTCTCACCAATGTTAGCTCCTAGCCACTCTGACACATGCAGTTGGGACCAGATCGTAGGCAGTACGTGCAGAATGGCTAATTCGTTGTGTCCTCCATTGTGTCCACGATCAACTTCTGTCGCCTTGCCATTAGCGCTCGGTGGTTGAAAAAATAGAGGGCGTTGAACCCGGCGCGAGTCTGCATCACTACATAGAGCAAACCCCTCGTTAAACGGCTACTCCGTGAGTAACACGGCTGACGTTGTTGCCTGCACCTTTCTAACTCTACATAACGACGTTTCCGTCCAAGAGACGGAGGAGCACTAGATCACAAGACAAAATATTTATCCCCTGAATTTTCAGATATTTTCTCTTGTCTATCGTTACAGGTAGGAACGAAAATGGTTTGCCTGACTTATAACCTACTCCTTTAAAATAGCCCCACAGTGAACCTTTAACGTGAATTTATTTTGTTCGCAAAAGGTTTTTAGATTAGATATCATCTCCGGCTGTCTTGGTGATGACGGTCACCTGCGGGTTTCTTTCTAAGGACTCAACGTTTAATAACAATTGCTAAATAAAGCAGCAAAAATACCGTTTACTCCAGCCTTCTGCTGCCCAACCGTTCACCTGTCGGTACGTCGATTCGCGCATTGTTATTCTTACCCTTTATTGGATCACTAGTTAAATGCCTCAGATCAATGTTGGACCAATCAGGACACGAATGACGTTATTGGGTATTCGCACCGATAACACACGTCACACAGTGGGTTGGAAGGAGGTGTGGTGGCCAGGTTGACAACGAGCCGCAAATGAACCCAGTGGCGCATAAAAATCGGTAGAAGGCAGACCTGAATTTTTTATTCATATTCATGATGTGGGTACAGTAAAACGCTTGTTTTTTAAACATTACTGAGCTCCTTTAACCCCCCTTTGAAAATCCCACTGGTCTCAGTGGGATTTGAACTCTCAACAACCTATGCATTAATGGAGTAGAGTTAATGCTCTAATAAATTTATTTATGCGAGCCTCACTAAGGATTACAATTTAATCAAGTTACCCATCAAACAGACTGCGACCTGCGGAATGTATCCATTCTGGTACAGTATACTTAGTGCCAATGCAGGTTTTTGCAGGCAGTCTTGGTTTGAATATATGAGTATTGTGCAAGACGGTAAGTACGGTAAAATAATTGAAATTTAAATGATAATGATATAATTTGTAAAACTCGGCAATAGCTCATAGCTCAAAACTAATCCATAACAACAATTCTTGGACGTAGCGCCAACAAGTCCCTAATAAAACATATCAAAGGTAAAATAAAGAAGAAGAATTTTTATTGGAATGCTTTCTTGGTGAGTTGACACTCACTGATTATACCCAGCTTTGATTCCGTTACATGCTAGCTGAGGCAGTAAATAACAAAATTGCAAGTGCAATTGGCTCCGGAGAAGATCTACCCTCATTATCTGAGTCAAGCTACCGTACTAAATTGCAGCTTCGGGCAATCCAGGAGAAATTCGATTCGTAATTTACATGTTTCCTGAATGGTTTTAGATCAGAAAGTGGAGCAAAAGGGTTCACGCAAAACATGTCAATCTCGTTGTTCTACCGATGCCGGGGCTGGCAAACGTGGTCAATGTTTCCTGTACCAGCATATCAGTAACGTGGGAGGAAGTCAATGTGATCAACGCGCTCTACCTTGCCAAGGCCACTGCCGGCAATGCAGAGGAGAGCATTTAGTCCTGCAGGGTGCCTTGCTCCGACTGCCAGTTGGAGGGCCTTCGAGTGGGATGCACGTGCAATGTGAGCCTGGAAATCTCTAATGAGTACATTTGCCCTTCCTCGGCGGAGAAAATCGAGAAGACTACAGTGCCTACTCTTAAATGTTCTCCTTTAAACCTTTAAATTCGATGCAAACTGGACTTCTTGCATGCTTCTAGGTCCCAGTTACGTTGCCAACGTCTAGAAGCCGAGTGCCGACAGAGACGGCGTCCAGTGCAGTTTTTACCGCACATACCGTAGCCAGTCATGACAGAAAGCGTCTAAGACTCATCGACCGTTGGAGGGGATTTTAGAAAATTAAAATCAGAGGACATTCGTCTATTTTAACTTAGGGCACTAACTCTCTGATAAGCCAGAACGTAATTTATTCAATCTTCTTGCCTGATCAGGCAAGATTTGCATTGTTTACTTGTGTTAGAACAATGCTTGGAACGTATTCATGGAAAACCCTGTGTCTACTGTGGGATATGGGTGTATTTCCTGCCGTGTGCCGGGCAGTTCATGTACACAGAACCTGACATTGTTGTGACAAGAAGATGAAGAGAAGAAGAAGTAGAAGAAAAAGCAGGAGGAGGTTGATCGGTCACCACAAGTTTATTCCTTTGACCAGAAATAAGGCGCTTGGTCAGCATTCTGCTTACACTGCTACCGCTACAATCAAATCGACTAGCGTTTGCAGAAATCCGCACAGGTTTCCTTTTGAGGACGGTATAAATGTTAAAAATTCATTTGAAAAAAGGTTGGTGCTATAGCAGAAACAGGCTAAAATTGGACTGACCTAGGCGTTAACCAAGTTAGCTCGATGTTTCCACAGCGACAGGATGGTCCCATAAACATCAATATAATTTGAGGGATAAGTTTTGCAACTGCTGCAGAAGTATAGTCGCGCCGATGAATGTTCCTACTCTTCCATCTGTGGAACTAAAAATACAAACTGACACTTAAGTTGGAATGGCAAATAGTAACAGTTTCTCCTGTTGTGCGATTTTAGCATAAAAACTATTGGGTGGAGGCACAATAGCCGGGTCCCAGAATAAATTCATAAACCCAAGAGCCTGTCTTACGGGAACCGTGGTAATAGGGGTTTTATGGGTGGGGCATAACAACAACAAAAACAGCAGTCAAAAAGGTGAAAGTAATCTGAAATCTTATAAAACACGTGTAAGCGAAACAAAAATTGAAGATTCTGCGTCACATGTTTGTAAAAATAGGAAAGTAATAAAACAAAATAAAAAAAGAACAAAAGAAAAGTTGCACCGAAAATACAAAATAATTAGTTTGAAGACAAGGTGAATGTTAATTTTTTTATCCCCATTGTAGGATGTCACCACAAGAAAGAAAAAGAAGGAGAGGACCTCAGTTGAATAGGTCAACGGATGAGGAAAATATTATAAAAATAATAGACTCCAACCGAATTGTCGACTACCTACAAGAAAGGCGACTGCAACCTATAGATATGTTCTGCGCATGTGGAAAGAAAATGAACCAGCAGGCCTCGGCAGAGCAGACAGACGGCCTGGGATACGTTTCTTAGTCACGTGGCGAACGTCTACCCCTTAAAACCCACAGAAAACGCCCAAGTAGTGTAAACTACAAAGGAAAATAAACTAAGTCGAAGATGGACAAGGCGCACGCTGACAACCCCTAAATTGGATGAAGCGGAGAACGGTGTAATGTTACCACTTACACTACTACGATTACTACCAATGCATTTATAACTACTACTACTACTACTACTACTACTACTACTACTACTACTAATAATAATAATAATAATGCGTCTGCTACTCCTACAACTGCTACTACTACGACAACTGCTACTACAACTACAACTGTTACTTCTACCACTACTACTACTACTTTAACTAATACTACTTCTATTACTTTTACGTATACTGCGTCTCCTACAAGTACTCCTACTATTACTACTTCTACTACTTCTGTTACTACTAATACAAATGCGTCTTTACTACTACCACTAGTACTACTAATACTACTACTACTACCACTATTATTACTGCGTCTACTAATACTTCTACTTTCACTACTGCTACTACTCCTATTACGACTACTACTACTGCATCTAATACCTCTTCGACTACTAATACTACTAATATTACTACTGCGTCTACTACTACTACTACTACTACTAGTAGTACTACTAATACTTCTACTTATACAACTATTACTACTCCTACTACTCCTATTACTACACTACTACTATAATTACTACTACTATTAATACTGCGTAAATTACTACTACTTATAATTCTTATACTAGTACAACTATTACTACTACTGCTACTAGTACTACTACTATTACTAATAATGCTTCCATTTTTACTATTACTAGTAATACTACCATTACTACAACTACTACTTCTATTACTATTCCTAATAAAGGGCTGCGCAGCCCAGAACGCCACCAACTGTTGAAGGGGGGGGGGTGGGAGGAGGTAGGATCCCAGCTGAAATTTATAACCAAGGCAGTCCACGTAGGCTTTCTAATATGGAGAAATGGCCTACCGGGTAGACCACAGGTACGCACCGGATTCCAAAGCAACAACTGCACAAACCCTCCCCCCAATCCATGCCCATGACTTGAACCTAACTGAATGCGTCCGAACGCATGACTGAGCACAGAAGTGGGCAGTTGCACCCCGGTTGCCGAAACCGTGCACCCGTAATAGAGCTATGGGCGTACGCAGGCCCATCCTAATGAAGGACTGCGCAGCCAGAACGCCACCAACTATAGAGTAAAGGGATTTGGCAGATTTTAAAAGGTCATTTGACCCACTTGTAAAAACAATCGACGGAATCAGTGGGCTTCGAAACCACGCCCAGCTGTAGCCTGGGCGTTAACTTGACCCAAGTTTGATTAAACACATGGCTCCCGGTTGGGCCTCGTAGCTCATTTGGCTTGAGCGTTAGCTGGATTAATGCCTTCCTCTTGCTGGTGTGAAATTGAATCTCACTGAAGTTCTCGAGTTTTTAACAAGTAGGTCAAACGAATATATCAGTTTGTTCAATTGTGATCTATTTTATTGTGACAGTATTTTGGTGAGGTTCTCGACTAAAGTCCGGTCATTTACTTCACCCTCGAAGCTCCACAGGAAATGATGTAAGTTATTAAGTACAATTACTCATTACTTACAGTTTTAAGTTGAATCCTCTTCCTAAAATTACATTCCTTGTTTTGTTTCCACGCAATTTTGAGCAGAAATATAGACGAAGGCAAAATGCCATGTTCCCGCAGTCTCTTGAAGCTGCGAGCATTCTTAATTTCATTTGAGTTCTGTCACTGGAAGCGCATACCAGAAATGCTTGTTTGAACACAACTTGCTTCCACGATTTCAGCACAAATGCTTCTCAATCGATTCTGAATTACTGACTCTCTAATCAGGTGTGCACTGCTGTCACGCGCTATCTTGACGGCAAACGTTAACGAATGCAGTGCCTGGTGATGATGTGTGTGTGTGTTCTCTTTATTATACATAGAAGGTGCTTGTAAATTAACCTCAAATTTTCTATCAGAAATATCACTGGGTCAGAAATCAAAACACTGAAGTAAGTTACAGAGCTTACGGTGCTGGATCAGCTTGAAAGATACAAGTTACCTTTCAGAGCTCAATTATCCTTGTCTGGCGAACGAACACTTCACATAGCTACTGCCGTTATACGAACTCAATTATCGTCCTTTAGCAGGTATCAGCGGCCTTTGCTACCAGTTAGTAGACACGCCATCAAACTTGTCCAGATTACCCGGGAATGAAGCGCAAAGCTGAAGTACTGCTTATTAGATTTTTAAAAACGGCACCAATAACCATAAGATTGCCCATTTTATGAGCAACCATCCAATCACTGACGAGTAGTTAAGTACATTTCATATAAACAGGAGGGAAGGAGTCATAAAATTCGTGGATAGCTATTTATGGGAACAGAAAGTAAAGGTTATATTAAAGCCATTGGTTTGTTTCAATAAACGAATTAAATGTTTCACCAAAAATCGTTTAAATGGAAATCTTGGATATGAGGTTTGGTAAACCGGCGGAAAAAATTAAAAACGAAGCATATCGGTCAGATATTCTAGGCATGCGGATATCAATCACCGATGACCAATCACGTTGAAAAGAGAGAAGGAAGAATATACTGGTTAATCCGAGTGTGTAGGTGACTGCGGCTGAAGGTTTAATTGAAGTTGACCATGTTGCTATCCATACTCCCAAGCGCTATCCACAAACCCATCTATAGAGGCCATAACTTATCCTCTAACACTTCGCATTTACCCTAATCGTAACCATCATCTCTAACCTTAACACATAATCCACTAATAAGAAGCCTCAATCGAGCAAAAAGCTTATGTTAACACTTGATGGGAAAGTGAAGGGGAATGAGCAAAAATAGAAGGATCTTAAATCAAGTGTAATCAAAAGACGTATGTAGGTAACTCATAGAAGCAAACGCCGGGTGCAGCCAAATGTTCTGTAGTGAATACAATCATTCTAAAGCCAAACGGATGCCAGGAGCATTTTTATTTTCATCTAACCTGTCTCCATTGTGAACTTTTTCTACCAAAAGGAATGGGGGACGTGTGGGTTTCAAGTAAACATCTTAATCGCCAGGGTTTATTCCACCTAATTTCCAGGTTCAGTCTCTAGCTAGGGGTATACATTCATGCAATCGTGTGTTACCCCCTTAACTGCCCCGGTTAGAAATCGCTTTTAAAGGCCGTTGATTACCTGTTGTTTTCATTCCCTATGTGGTCTTTCGCAGAAATGCAGTTCAACTTTAGTAAGTGCTTTTTAGAAAAGGAATACTTCTGGGCCATCGAAAGATGGGAAGTGAAGGGGAATGAGCAAAATAAAAGGATCTTAAATTAAGTGTAATCAAAAGATGCATGTAGGTACCTGAGAAAAGCGAACGCCGGGTACAGCCAACTGTTCAGTTCAGTTCAGTTCAGTTCAGTTCAGTTTTATTAAGGGTAATATGGCGAAGCCTTTGAGCTCCCTATTGATGTCAATGACAACAAATTTAAAAAGGCCGATATATAATGGACGTTGAACAAAGGGTTTAGAATTTTAGAATTTTTAGAATTTATATTTGGTTAGCACCGGCAAGGCACTGTCTAAGCAAACATTAGTAACGAAATAAAGTTATGACAATGTGTGCAGATAAAATGTACAAATACATAACTTATCCTGCTATGTCAACAGTTAGCGATGTTTTAAAATTAATGGTGAACTAGAAAAAATAGGCAGTGAAAAAAACTCCTACCATAAAAATGGAGGCAGAGTTCAATAAGCCTTCATTTTTTTAATAAAAAGGTAGGAGAAAAAACTGCTTAGGAAAAAAATGGTCAGGTGGTAGAGTAGGGTAATACGGTAGTAGCATTTCAGAATGAGATAATGAAACGTCGAGGTGATTCGTTCTTGATCACTTAGGCGTATGAAACAAAATCTCACAAAAATGCTTCAATGAACTTAAGTCCTTAGCATCTTAGGATCCAGAATTGAATTCTGATGATGGTTAGTATCCAAAGAAACGGTAGCATTTTAGACTGTGGACCACCGAATGTGTACGTCCGAATGACGTCATCGTTTGGATGACTGGTGATATAAGGAGACATCATAGTTCACGGGCGACCCGAGGTAGCGAAAATATAGTTTCAAGAGGGTCACTTAAATTCCCAATGGTCCTTTTTCCGAGTCATGGGGAAAGCTACTGGGAAAAGATGAGGAAAATAAAAGGTTAATAGTATAAGTGTTAAGATAAATATGCAGTCTTCACTTGAATGCAGATAGACTAGTTAACGACCTAATTTAAATTGGCAAGTTATTCCAAAGAAAACTATACCTAGAAGCAAAGAAGAGAGAGCGTTTACACGTAGAGGATGCAGGGGGAGGTATAATTAGTGCAGAATTTCTTAGGTTATAAGGAAGACTAACGGGTGTAATGACAGAAAGCTTGGGGAGATTTGAACTATTATTTAGTCGGAAAAGGAGACAAAAGCCTGCGTCAAGTCTCCTGACCCAAATAAATTTTAGCTTCATCAGCTGGCATCTTGTTGAGTAGGAAGTAGTTAAAAGAGTCGGAAATAGGATTTTTTGTGAAATATCTTTGGACATTTTCAATTTTTGAACGGCTAGTTTCGTTCATTAAACCGAAGAAAGGACAGCAAAATTCAAGAATGGGAAGTACAAACATACGATAAAGTCTTAATTTAATTTCAGGAAGGTAGAAATTATAAGAAATAAAGCCGCAAATCTGAGCAGCTTTGGCCGTAATTCTATCGGCATGAGGCGAAAGATCTAATTTATTGACGGAGGAACATTCAATCATAGGGCAACCTTCAAAAATAAGAGGTTGTGGCATTCTTACAGGCCCAAAACTCATGTAGCGACAATTAGTAGGTGAGAACTCCATTAGCCATGTGGAGCTTCAGGTCAAAAGAGCGCCTAAGTCTGAATGAATTTGTTCTAGGTCGTAGAGTTAGAGAAGAAATACACGCATTTGAGGTCATCAGCATAAATAAAAGATTGAGAATGTTTAACTATCGATGAAATATCAGTTATATACAGTAAGAACAACAAAGGACATAATACGGTACCTTGAAGGACACCACTAACAATAGGGGTAGCACTTGAGTATGAGAAACCTACTCAAACCTTTTGTTTTCGATCATTTAGGTATGATCTAATAAAGTCAGTAAGGGGACTACGAAATCCTATAGCTTCTAGTTTCGCTAGAAGTCGTTTATGAGGCACTTTATCGAATGCCTTACTAAGATCAAAATAGATAACAACTATAGATTGATGATCATTACGAAGAGAGGTTATTAGATTTAGAAAAGACATGTGGCAGGTTTCACAAGAGCGGTCCGGTAAGAAGCCGTGTTGGGTAAAGTTGATAATTTGACTGCTTAAGCAAAAATCGGTGATTTGTTTTGCAATTAGTTTTTCGAAGAGTTCAGCAAGAGAGGGCGTTTTATGAACACCGAGATAGTTATGAATGTGAGATTGCGAACCAGATTTAAAAACGGGTATTATAATAGAAGTTTTCCAATAATCGGGGAAGAAACCATTTTAGAGAAATACTGAGAATAATTTGCTTAGTAAAGGTGGAAAATCCCTTAACTGCTTAATAAGTGAGTTTGGAATGTTATCAGTTCCAACCGACTGTGAATTTTGAAGGTGAGCTATTTCTTTTTGAATACGTGAAGGCTAGAAATTAATGGTTGTTAGAAGCGAATTTGAAAGCAGAGGAATTGTGGGAGTGGGGCTAGTTTCAGTGGTAAAGTGGTTGGCAAAAAACAAATTTAACAACTCTGCTTTGCCCAAATCGTCTGTAACAAATATTTTGTTACAGTCGAGTAAGGGCGGAGTTACATTCAGACGCTTAGCCGATGACCGAACATGGAAGACATGAGCAACAGATTTGGATGAATTGCCATCACTTAGTGCTCGAGACTCCCTACGCTTATCTCTTGCGAGCCTAATTTTCGATGCTAATTCAAATATTTGTGCAATCCTTAAGTGAACTGACAAAGAGATTTTAGATGTATCTTTAAGTTGCTTTCGTAATTGTTTAAGTCTGTTCTGGAGAAAATGCGGAACAGTAGAAGAAGCTGTATTTGAATTAAAAATCTTAAACGGAATAAATCCCGGATTTTTTCTGTGTGGCTCTGCAATAGCTCACAGAAAAAAGTTTGGATCGTTGATTGCGAATATGCTATGCCAATCTAGAGTGCTTACGAAATTATTTATCATTTCATGGTTTGTGTTAGCAAAGTCGAGGTTATTGCATTTAACCTCAGGCTTCGTAAGAAGGGGGACTGGAAAACAACAGTGAATTATTCGTGATCACTTGTGAAAAGATCATGATGAAAATTCATAGAGAGGGTGGACATCATTTGTAAAAATTAAATCTAAAATGTTGTCATTTCAGTAACTGACCTGACCAGTTGGGACATGTTTGAAAAGTTAATAGTATCGACCAATTTCTGATGTTTAGGCGGAGAGGAATTGGCCTGCCAGTCAATGTCTGGCAGATTAAAATCACCTACGATTATTTTGACATCAAACTGAGTGTCTGCAACTTTTTCAAATAGTTCACAGAGCTCGCTTTCATTGCCAGAATAACACGGAGGATTATAGACACAGCCAATTAAGCCTTTTTTTCTGTTAGGGAGGATGACTGAAGCAAAGCATACATTTCCAGAAAAGGACGAAATGCTCAGCTGAAAAGGGAAATGTACAAAGGTTGACTTAATATAAATGAGGTAACCACCGCCACGTTTTTCAGCGCGGTCTTGTCGGTACAAATTGAAATTATCTATAGCAAGCGTTGAGTCAGAAATAAGAGAGTGAGCCCAGGATTCAGTGATGCACAGCACATCTGGATCAAGCTCAAAGGCTACTGTTCTAAGCTCAGCCATCTTATTTACAGTTGATCTCGCATTGAGTGAAACTAAGCTGAGCGTATTCCTGAGCTGCAGGTTACGCTCATCAGTATTTATAAAAAAGGATAATTTGGTGGCGAAGAAAACTGGAAAGAAGAAACAAAAGGTGGGAAACAAAATTGCTCTGGTCTACAATTTGTCGAAATGTTACTGTTAAGAGAACTGAAATTATTGTACAACGGCATATTTGGATGAAAACCTTGGAAATGAAGGCTATATTGTGGCGTTTGAAAGATAGGGGGTGGCATAGAAATGAGATTTTGAGGGAAGTTAGCATAAATTGGCGGAAAACGTGCATTTGAAAAAGGAATAAATGATTTCGAAAAACTGGTAACATAATTAGAAGCGTTAATTATTTGGGGATTTCGGACACTTTTTGGTTGGGAAAGATGCTAACGTTAGCATTCGCAGCTGTTGTAGATGCTGATGGGTTAGCTGGTTTCCCATCGGTAATGACCTTACTGATTTTAATGCCTGGATGTGCCAATGATTCAGAATTTCTAGGAGTTTTCTTAGGTTTAGTAGATTTGGTAGCTATAACAGGCATGGTTTGCTTGGGGTGTGAAAGAAGAGGCCTTGCCACAATTTCACTCAAACCAGGAACAAGATTAACGGGTGAAAATTCAGCTGGAATCGAAATTCCGGTCGATCCGGAGGGCCGTGGGCTTGCATTTGCTACAGGATAAACCTCTGAGATAACTTTTGATATTGAAGGTGTAGACGAAGGCTTTTTGTTTGCTAATGAGGGTGAAACCCGACGTTCCATTGGGGTTTTATCCCTACAGATAAACAACTTGTTTTTTTTTCAAATATTGAGCTATGTGCTCATGCTTAGAGCAAATAAGGTCAACTTCAATCGCTGAAAAAGTTTAACCAGAACTGGCGGGTGTTTGCTGCGGGAAGACAACCTTTTAGCTTCAGCGACTTTAAAGTTAAAGCCGCATGAGTAAAGAAAATGAAATGCAACGTCCAGGGGGATTTTACTCTTGGGGACGTTTTTTAAATGAAAATTGAAACTTCGCTTATGTCGGTCAATTGACTCGGTACTGACCATGTTTATAAAAGGCTCTAGTTTCACGCATTGTTGAGAAGTGAGTGAAGACAACTTTCCCTCAAAAATGGTACCAAGGATCGTGAAGAGAGAACCATATTTAGACATAAAGGTTTTAAAGTTTTCCAGGGCGTCAAGGTCTAATTTCTTCATTCTTAAGGTGGGTTGCTCTAGTGGAAGTTTTACGCGAAATGGATGTTTGCGTCTAAGCACTGACTGGGGTTTCATATTGATTTTAAAATATAAGTATTTTTCAATTCGATAATACGAAAGGAAAATTGTCACTAGTGAAGTTTTGCGGAATAAAAGATGTCATATTTGAAATATGTGTTTTAAGCAAGGCACTGCAAGCAAATATCTGCTTGGTAACGAGTTTAAACAGAAAATAGAATTAGCGAAGAGGCTATGCAGGATGAAAAATTATATCAAATGGTATACCAGTTACTGCAAATTATTCTTCACTGGAAATAAGGTAAACTTACAAAATTTCAACTTTATTTCTAGAATTAACCTTTATATTCCATCCTTTTGACGTAAATCTGCATGACCTTTAGTGAGACTATGTAGGGTGAAAAATTTTAAAAACTCTATATTGTAGGTATTTGTACAATTTACATCTTTGTATCTTTCTTGTTCACCTGAATCTTTATGATCCCTTGTTTTAATGTGCTAACTAAAACAACAGCCAGCTTCAACCGGCATGTTGGACGTCTTCTGTTTTCGCTGCTGCATGTCACCGCTGCAATCTTGATTGTACTGATCTCTCTCAATTACTTGCAGTCAATTGCAACGATTGATCTTCATTTCTCGATTGCATTCTACTGATCGCCGTCTCAATTGAACTCCTGATTCTGCTCTTCATCCTTTATGCATAGCTTTCTGGATCTAGCTCAGAGTTCATTACAATCCTCAACAACACTCGATATCTAGAAGCTGCGTTTTTCGTGAGTCTGCATTATAACAATCCTCGGACATTTTTGCCGTCCTTTTGTCGTTTGTAGTTTAGACACAATTCTCCACTTAGCGTTAATTTATTTTGTACACCTCGGTTTTTAGCAGTTTCGACCCTCGTCTACACTACAAAATTGGTGACCCCGCTTTTCTATCATTACGCACCATATCACTTACTATGACGGACAATGAGACTAACGCACTCTCTTGACGTCCATAGCCTCTCTTTCAAATTGTCCCCATTTACGCCGAGCAACCCTTGCGTATGGTTTAGGCAGATCGAGGCAGTTTTCTCGACGCACCGTATCACCAGTGAACGCACGCGTTATTCATACGTAGTGCAATCACTTCCTTTTGATGTTGCCGTTGACGTCGAGGACCTCCTTGATCCTTTCCCTGCTGAGGAGCCATACACCCAGTTGAAGGATGCTGTAATTAATCGTGTGGCTAAGTCGGCCAACCGAATGCTGCGTGAGCTTTTCACGCAAGTCGAACTTGGCGATCAAACACCTTCCCAACTTATGCGACACATGCGTTCTTTGATTGCTGGTCATCATATGGATGATGCAATTTTCCGACAGATCTGGCTTCATAAGCTTCCCCTGCCCATGCAGCAGGTATTGGCTATGCTCTACACGAGCACCTCATTGGATAAACTAGCCACTCATGCAGACAGAATCATGGAATGCTACCCAAGCGGTACCGCATGTTCTAGTCTTTAACAGACATCGGTGTCCACTTCCAAAACTGATAATATTGACACTCATGCTCATCAAGGCACTCCAAAGTCAGAACGTGACCCTCCCTATGTGACGTTATCATCGTGCTTTTGTGCCTATCGACGGGCCGCACCATCATCTGACCTTTCGCAAGCGTCAGATATCGTGCGTAGCAGTGATTATGAAGATTTAAAGGATACCGTACGCCTTTTATGCACGCAAGTCAGCAACATGTGTTCTATCATCAACAATCTCCAGTCAAATAGTCGTCAAACATATCAACGTCGACGGTCCAAATCATGGGAACGGCAGCCACTGACCGTGTGCTGGTACCATCGTACCTATGGCGTGAAAGCACGCAAGTGTATTCCGCCGTGCAAATTCCCACAGAAGCCGCAACAGTTAAATGACAACGCCAGTCAGTAATGGCGACGACTGCTGCTGGCCAACCGCGACCCAGTCACCTCTTCTACATAACCGATAAGTCGAGTGGTCTCCGTTTTCTTGTAGATACCGGTGCTGAGGTTAGTGTTATCCCGCCTCCTATGCGTCACCACCTCAAGCCTTCGCAGTTCTCATTGCAGGCTGCTAACAACACCGTCATCCACACATTCGGACAACAGTCCCTAACTCTTAACCTTAGTCTAAGGCGATGTTTCCAATGGGTCTTTATCCTAGCCGACGTCCAGTCACCGATTATTGGAGCCGATTTCCTCTCACATTTCGGCCTTTCAGTTGATTTGAAGCATCGTCGACTCATTGGTACTACAACCAGACTTTTCACCGTCGGTACGGTCACCTCTAAACCTTCGGTTGGCATACACTTGACTATTCCAAGTTCGCCATTTGCTGACATTTTGAAGGACTATCCGTCCCTCACTAAACCTTGTCAGTTTACCGAAAAAGTTCAGCACACAGTTAAGCATCGCATAGTTACCACAGGGCAACCCGTTCATGCCCACCCACGTAGGCTTCATCCAGAAAATTTGCGGGTGGCTAGAAGTGAGTTCGAACACATGTTAAATTTGGGGATTATTCGCCCTTCTTCCAGCCCATGGGCCTCTCCTCTGCACATGGTCCCCAAGAAATCAGCCGATGATTGGAGGCCATGTGGGGATTATCATGCTTTGAACAGAGCAACTGTCCCCGATCGGTATCCCATTCCTCATATTCAAGATTTTTCGCATATGTTGGCTGGAAAGACTATTTTCTCCAAGATCGACCTTGTGAGAGCATATCATCAAATACCGGTCGCTGAGGAAGACATCCCCAAGACCGCCATTACAACGCCTTTTGGCTTGTTCGAATTTCTCCGCATGCCTTTCGGTTTGCGTAACGCCACCCAATCCTTCCAGCGGTTTATTGATGAGGTCTTGCGCGGTCTTTCGTTTACTTTTGTCTATATTGATGACATACTCGTCGCAAGTTCTTCGCCAGTGGAACATGCATCACACTTGCGTCAAGTGTTCGATCGTTTCCAGCAACATGGTTTGCAATTAAACGTCGACAAATGTCTTTTTGGCGTTCCTTCTCTTGATTTCCTTGGTCATCACGTCGATCAGCATGGAATCACACCACTTTCAGAGAAGGTGCAAAGCGTTTTATCTTTTCCATCTCCGAAGACCCTCACACAACTGCGACGTTTCATTGGACTTATCAATTATTACCGACGTTTCATTCCCAACTGTGCGGCAATACTGGCTCCATTGACTGATTTTTTGAAGTCGAAAGCCAAGCCGATTGAACTTTCACCGGCAGCTCACTCAGCTTTTGAGGCAGCCAAGAAGGCCCTCACTGATGCGAGCATGCTGCACCACCTCAACTCTGACGCTTCTACGCAGTTTATTTTGACCACTGACGCTTCCAACAGGGCTGTCGGTGCAGTCTTACATCAACAGGTGAATAACCAGTTGCAGCCATTGGCTTTCTTTTCACAAAAGCTACAACTGGCGTAGACTCGCTACAGTACTTTCTCTCGCGAGCTCCTGGCTATATACCTGGCTATTCGTCATTTTCGCCACCTATTAGAGGGAAGAGATTTTCGGGTTCGAACCGACCGCAAACCTCTAACTTATGCCCTCAGGGCTCAAACCAGATAGGTTCTCGCCCAGAAAAGTGCGTCACCTAGAATATATCTCCCAGTTTACTGCTGATATCCGCTATGTCCGAGGCAGCGACAATGTCGTCGCTGATGCATTATCGAGACCGGACATCAACACCTTGTCATCCAAATTCGACCTGGCAAAGCATGCAGACCTCCAACTAGAAGACGAGTCCATTGCTGATCTGCGTAAATCTAGTACTCTGCAGCTTCGATCATCTGTCAAAGAGGACATTCAATGTACTACGGCAGAACTTGTATACGGTACATCTCTCCGCCTGCCCGGCGACTTTGTGCAGCCTCTCACTGTAGACACTAGCTTGTCGAATGCTCTCGTTCAACAAATGAAACAGCGCATGGCTCAATTGCGTCCAACTCCCACTCGCCTGACATCCAAACGCGTTGTTGTGCAAGACGACCTTAAATCTGCTCCATTCGTCTTCGTCCGGCACGACGCAGTTCGCAAGCCTCTTTGTTCCCCTTATGATGGCCCATACAAGGTGCTTCAACGGATGGACAAGTATTACGTCATACAGAAGACTAAAAAGACTGACACAGTTTCCATCGACAGACTCAAGCCAGCTTATCTTGAGTGCGTCCCACCGCCCGTTGCTCCATCCAATTACTCCGCACCGTCACCACCCATTCCACCTATTTCGGTCCCTTCCACTCAACCTTCAAACTCGACCACCCCACCCACATGTTTTGCTACTTCTTCTTCTTCTTCACCACAACGCATTTGCTCTCGTTCTGGTAGACATATCCATTTTCCTGCCAATCTTAAGGACTTTGTCGTATAATTTTTTGCTTTTTTTCATCGAGCGTTTTTTTGTACAACAAACGCTCTGGTGGGGGAGTTGTGCAGGTATTTTTACAATTTACATCTTTGTATCTTTCTTGTTCACCTGAATCTTTATGATCCCTTGTTTCAATGTGCTAACTAAAAACAACAGCCAGCTTCAACCGGCATGTTGGACGTCTTCTGTTTTCGCTGCTGCATGTCACCGCTGCAATCTTGATTGTACTGATCTCTCTCAATTACTTGCAGTCAATTGCAACGATTGATCTTCATTTCTCGATTGCATTCTACTGATCGCCGTCTCAATTGAACTCCTGACTCTGCTCTTCATCCTTGATGCATAGCTTTTTTGGATCTAGCTCAGAGTTCATTACAATCCTCAACAACACTCGCTATCTAGAAGCTGCGTTGTTCGTGAGTCTGCATTCTAACAATCCTCTGACATTTTTGCCGTCCTTTTGTCGTTTGTAGTTTAGACACAATTCTCCACTTAGCGTTAATTTATTTTGTACACCTCGGTTCTTAGCAGTTTCGACCCTCGTCTACACTACACTTCACTCTTCAGTGTGTTCGTTAACCACTGGGGCCTGTTCGTGATCTTTTTTTCAAATTAGGGCAGTAGTTGGTGATAAGTCCTTGTAATACGTCCTTAAATTGCAACCAATCCTCGAGAATACACCCGGTGAATGTTTCATCCCAATCTAAATGGCGCACATCAATTTTCATTTGGGTAAAGTCTCCACGCCATAGGTTGCGTTTGACTGTGATGCTTCCATCGGGGACAGAGAAGAGTGAATATTCCCATTGTAGGACTACGTGATCACTTTTGCCCAGTGGGGATAGACGGTTCACAACATCTACGCTGTCAGGCGCCTTTGTCAATACAAGGTCCAAACAATTAGCTTGTTGCCACTCGCGTATTTAGGTCGGAGACAGGACGTGTTGAGTTAAGAAGCGTTTGTGTATAGCTTCTAGGAGGCGGCGATCGAAGTTTAATTCCGAGCCTGGTGCCGAGCTCAGATTCCAATCGATATTCGGAGCGTTAAAAGCGCCCATAATCATAACTTCGGATCGACTAGCAAACGATTCTTAATCATCTATCAGTCTACTGTCTGACTGCGTATCGTTTTTCGGTGGTTGGTAGACCGTTGGGATCTCAAGTGCTTGAGACACCGGCGTTCTGATGGTGAGCCAGATGGCTTCAGTTTCGCACGCGAGCTTTTTCTTTTTTTTCTGACGCGAGCAGGCCATATCTGACATAAGTCAGCACACCCCCACCATGACGTCCTGTTCTATCCTTTCTGAATAACTGAAAACTGGGGATGGCAACTTCACGATCGTCTACCTTCGCGGTCAGCCACGTTTCAGTTATAGAGATGATATCTGGTGAAGTTTGGCACACGTATATCTTAAGCTCGTCTAATTTAGGGAGTAGGCTTTGTACATTGGTATATAAACATGTTAGTTTATTTGTGTATTTTAAGCCGGCTATGTCGCTGCCTTCATCAATTGAGGCAGCCGGACCGACATTCGCACAGGATGAGTCCATATTCAAGAGACTTTGCATATTTCCGCAGTAGAACTGGATATTGTGTAGATTGTTGCATTGGATTAGTTGCTCGACCATGAGCCTTTTGTCAGAAGGATGGGCGTCCTCCATAGAAGGGGTTTCTGTATTCGAACAATCACTTCGTTCCTTATTACAAGTCCCTTCTCTCCCTGTTCTTTCAAGTTCTCCAATTCCGCTTTTAGCGCCCTCCATTTCATTCTCTCTTGTACGGAGTAGTCCGGTTAAAAAAATACCTCTATGACCGGGGTTTCCCCCTGCTGTTTGCTCGATTAGAAGGTCTTTCTGAAGTTTGTTTTCCAAAATAACATTTAAAGGCCTTGATTTATTTCTTAGAAGGTTTGTGTTATCTTTACTATTTATTCGGAAAAGTTAAAAAACCCTAATTTTTTCATCCTCTCTTATTATTTCACTCAAACACTCTTGCAAGGCCATGATATCATCATTAATTCTACACCTGGGGATTTCGTTGGTTGATTCACGTAGCCCATGGACGATTGTGCATTGTGACCTGTCCACAGCACCTCTATCCAGGGGGTGCTGTTGAATAATTTACCTGGCTGATGTTGGGGCTTCCCCAATACTGGCTTCAACGTCTTTGGCTTGTGGAGGTATTACCGCTGTGGGTCCACTTTGTGTCATCCATTCGGTGGACAACAGCTCCTCTATATTTGCCTCTGGTGAAGCGCGCGTGGCCTGGAGACTATTTTCGTTAATCGTTATCTGTCGGGTTTCGTTTAGCTCGTTCATTGTTTTTATTTTTGATCACTTTCATTTTGAACCTTCGATTGCTTTTCTGGCGAGTTTGACATCATCCCCTTCGGATTTTTGGTACCCGTTCCCTGTGGTCTTACCTTTCCCCTTTTTATTATTCTTCAGTGTTACTGGAGGCTCTGCGTCACTACTCTTGACTGTTATCTTAGATACCACGTTTTTTATATTTGGGGATTTGTTGTGTAGGTTTCCTCGTGCTCTACTCCGTGTTATCCTATGCGTTGATGCTGGCAATCGATCCTCTGAAACGAGGGTCTGCTGTATAGAATTCTTCATAATCCTGATTTCTTCCTCCAGTTGATTTAACTTGGAGGCTAGCGTTTGACAACCACCACAATAGTTTTCCTCGTACTTTGGCTGTAACCAATTTATGAGGCTTTGAGAGCGCCTTTCCGAGCGTGCAGCGATGGCGCAGTCGGGTAGGCGTTGATCTTGTAGGAGTGGGGTCGCTTGTCAATCCCGCCCCGAGCAGCAATTTTCACTTCAATTTCAGCCTTCACCATTTTGCACACATATAGTTTATCCATAAGAAAAAAACGTTAGATATGAATTTTTGTCCTATGTTCGAGGGAAAAGCCTGTTACGTCGTTCTCCTATTAGATAATGACTTTAAAGGCTTGATATTTTCGTCCTAATACAGTAGTAGATGAATTCGGAAGAGAGATCGTTATCAAGTATGCTCGAAATATGATGCATTCAACGAATAATTTTAGTAGAGTAACTCAGCCTTTGAAGAAGTTGCTTGTCTCGGTTCTCAAACAGTCGACACGAGGGTGAGCCGACTCGATGGAAGTCCGCGTTCTGTGAAATCCGTTGAAAAGTTGTGAGGACGAAGTTATCGTTGAGTGGAATCCAGTTTCTGGTACCGGAAAGCTAACAGAGTGGACAGTAGGCCACAATTGTAGGCCACAGCAGATCAAATTTAAGAAACTTTTTTAAAACAGAAAGTTACCCCTTCTTCAAGTATGAAGTTGAAGAAGCCGCAAGATGATACACAATGAGTACTTGAAATAATATTGTTTATGCTTATTTTCCCAAAAAATATACTTAAATTAATAAGAGCATTGAAAATTTGTAATAAAATGGCATTTTTTATGTAAAAGGTGCATGCTAATCAGTATAACAACCCTACTTTGGTGATTTGTTTCAAATTGAAAATGCAATTCAGAATTTCTGTCTACATTTTATTAGATAGGGAATGCATTTGACGCACCGGCTCCGACACAAATAATTTCTATTAGCGAGGATTCCTTACCCAATGGTTATATTTTTTCTTTATACCAGATGAGGTCACAGACAGATTTTAATCCAAGTTATTGGAAGACAACTCCCTTATTCCAAAACAATTCTGCGAACAGGCGGATTTTACATAGAAGCACTTTGAATATCTGTTGTTGTACAGATCATACACGAGAAAGTATAAAATACTCATCTATTTTTGCCATTGTTTTGTCTGGTTTATCAACATTATTTGTTCTTGCCCGCGTGGTAACCATAGATTTTATTTTCTTTCTATGGAAGGATAGTAATAAATTTCCGGTAGCGCGAGGAATAATTGGGCTTTTACCGATAATCGTGTGACAGAAGTTAACAAAACCTCATGTTTGCCACTACAGAGGACTTTCTTCTGGCGATAATTCATTTGCCTTCTAAGATTTGAAGATCAGCTATTCAGAGCTATTGACGGACAGGTTCACAAAGGATGTGAACATATTTTAAAATATATCATTTTTATTCGTCGTTGTCCTAACTCGGTGGAAGATCACCCAGCAGTAATCTGAGGATTGAGAGTTAGCTAGTGTCAAACACCCAACATTTGCTTGCAATCTGTTTTTCATATTTCACTTAATCTGACTTGACAAAATGTTTACTCATAAGTAAAGATTGACCATATGTTCTCAAAGACATTTTCGAGTAGCAATCTTCGTTTAGTTATAAAAACACCAATTGTGCAAAGACGACCCAATTATATCACCTAAGGCAGGTTTTCCGAAGGACGTAAATCTAACCCAGACCCAAAAGCAAGATAGCGCAGGTCTCAGTAATCGCATACTGCCCTCTCCAAAACTAAGCAAGCCTCTCCAACAGGCAAATAACCCTAACCATGTAACCCGATATACAAGACCTGACTTTCCAGCTTTAAATTCTTATAGCTGCTTGCCATCTCCCACCAACCCCTATATTCCATCTAACTTCCCGTCATTCCGTTTTAACTACCAACAGGCATATCCCGGTCTAACCCCTATGGTGGTTCGATACCGGAAAGTTTTATTCCTACACCTTTCAGATATCCCTCTCAGCCATTTGTTAATGACGTTCTATATACCAATCGTTATGGCACAGTTGGCAATTACCCTCCAAGCCACAATAACTTCCAACTTAATTACCCACCTCCAAATTTTTTTAAATTAATAACGATAACCCTAGTTTGGATACTCGAACTACCCTAGATGTCATATTATTTAATGCTAGATCTGTTATAAATAAGATGGCCCAACTTAGAGCCATTGCTTTCGAGCTAATGCCCCATGTTTTATGTGTAACTGAATCTTGGACCCATCCCTTAATTTCCGACTCTTTGTTTGTCATAGACCAGTACGATCTCTACCGTCAAAACCGCATTAGTAAGCGTGGTGGTGGTTGTCTTCTCTATATTAAAGCTTCATTTAAGAACTTCCCGTTTGATATAGATGTTACGTCATTCTCTGGTAATTACTGCTTCGCATCCATTATCCTGTCGTCCAGGCAAAAGGCGATTCTCGGATGTATTTACAACCCGCCTAATTCATCATCCGATGATGCAAAACTTTGTGAAATTTTTAAATTGATTTCGAAGTCCAATTTTAGCATTAAAATAATCGCTGGGGACTTTAATTTTCCTGCAATTGACTGGATTTCAAACGTTTGTCCACCCAGATTTCAGCCTTTCCTCGATACGATTAATTTATCTAATTGGTCCCAGCTTGTCCGTTCTTCAACGAGAGAAAAGCATATTTTAGACCTGATTTTCACAAAACGACATTGCTCCCCTCTTCGTTGATTTTAAGCAGGGCCTTTTCCAAAGTGACCATACATTAATTCACTGTTGCCTTCTAACTGTTTCATCGAAAAAGGTTAGTGCCGTTCGTACCTATCATGCTTTTGACCTCGCAGATATGAGCTTAATTAGTAACTTTTTTGACTCATTGGACTGGCAGAATCTCTCCTCCATGAACGACGCAGCAAGTCTTTGTGACTTCGTGTCAGTCGTTTCAAATAACATCCTGAAGCTTGTGCGACCAAAATAGTCAAGCCCTACGTCTCGGAATCAACCGTTCCTCACTTTCTTTTGCCACGACTAAAGAAATTGAAGAAGCAAATGAAAGATCAATATACTAATTCGTTATCTGTACATCTAAGGATCGCAGAGATTTTTGAATTAGCCTCTAAGATTCATCTTGCACATGACAGACAGAGGGAATCTTGCGCACTCAGTGAGCCAAACTCTGCAAAATCTGTTGCTCAACTGTTCCGCCGTCGATCCTGCTCTAAACGAGGTTATGAAATACCTCCATTACTTAATGAAACTAAGAACTTCGTTATCGAAGACTCTGACAAGGCTGAATTGTTTGGTGCATTCTTTGCAAATCATCATACGATGGAATCTGAACCGGTTCCGACGTTTCAGGCATCCTCATTTAATGTTATCAGCACCATTGATTTCTCCATAGAACTAATTCGTAAGCAAATAATGTGTCTGAGAAACTCGCACTCTTCGGGGACTGACGGTATTCCAAACTCAGTTATTAAGAGAGTGCCGAGCTTTCCCCGCTTGCTTAGCCATGTATTCTCAGTTTATTCTTTAAACGGATTCTTTCCTGACTCATGGAAGACGTCTATTATTCTTCCTGTCTTCAAGTCGGGATCTCGTTCGGACGTAAATAATTATCAAGGCGTTCAGAAAACCCCCGCTCTAGCAAAACGTCTTGAAAAAATTATTGTTAATCAAATTCTTGACTTTTGCTTAGAAAATAAGCTCTTAAGCGACTCGCAATATGGTTTTCTACCTGGGAGATCATGCGAAGGGTGTCATTTAGCTTTCTTAACCTCGTCACTTCCCTTTGAAATGAGCAGCAGTCAGTGGTTGTGATCTACTTTGACCTAAGCAAAGCCTTTGACAAGGTACCGCACAGACGTCTTCTGGTGAAACTGGAAGCCTTCGGTATCCGGCCTCCTCTCCTTGACTTCATTGGTTCCTACTTGTCTAACCGCAGCCAGAAGGTCTTAGTAGGTAATAGCTACTCGACGCCTCAACTGATCACGAGTGGCGTTTTTCAAAGCACGGTTCTAGGTCCCCTTCTCTTTATTCTGTACATAAACGAAATTTCAGATTTACTCACAAATTCACAAAAATTTCGTTTACACTGACGATATCAAGTGCATTTATTCATTTTCTAAAGACAGTGCCAATAGTTGCGTGGATAAAATCAACACTGATCTACTTATGCTCTCACGTTGGAGCTGTACTTGGCAGATGGAGTTTTCTTCTAAGAGTAGTTTTATGTGTTTTGGCCCCGCTAAGCTTCTTGGACCCCTCGTATTTCAAAAATGTACACTTTTAAAAACGATCAACCATAAAAGACTTAGGTCTAAGTTACACGAACAAGCTAGCATTATCGCCTCATGCAGATCGAATTTCTGCAAAGGCTGCACAGATATGTGGTTTTATATCGCATAATTTCTCCCTTCCGGAAATAAAGTTAGACCTGTACCGCATGTTTGTTCTTCCTATTCTAGAATACTGCTGTCCCCTCTATGGGCTGATGAACGCCTCTGACCGCAGTAAGATTGAAAAAGTTCAGAGGGTTTTTACTCGAAGACTATTTTCTCTTCCTGGATCCAGTATCTCTTATACGTGTAGATGCCAGTTTGCAAACACTAAATTTCTGTGGGTTAGAAGACTCGAAGCCGGTCTCTGCTTCCTGTTTCGCGTTAACTCTAGCCCAAATCTCCCACGTATTAACGCTCTCACTCCGGTAGATCGACCCTATGCCACTCGTAATTCCTCCATGATCATTTCACAACCCCTTAGTTCCACAACTAACCGGTCTTAGTTTTTTGCCTCCAAATATGCTTTCATATGGAATAATCTTCCACTGCAAATTAGGTTGTCGTCCACATTAGCTATTTTCAAAACAAAGTTACGCAAACATTTAACTTCGGAAGATATAAAGTCCTACTTGTCTGTTTCCCTCCCTAACTCGCAACTTTTGGATTTCGAAAAGGGTCCTCCTGGTATTTGAGGCAGCTCCCTTGATATTATATTGGTCTCTTATTATATTTCCATCATCCTCTGCAGAGTCAATCTTTACATTCCCTTTTTCGCCCCCCCTCCTTTAAAACTAGCATCGCCAACTCTTGACAACCTTGTTGAGGATCAAGGCGGGTTCTGATGGTTTTGCCTCTTTGATTGGTGGACTATGCAGTCGGCAAGGTCGCATCTCGATGATGATCTCATGACCTCTACTGTCCCCTCTTCGTTTTGACCCTGGTGTCCCCGATGAGTTCGTCCTCTCTCACCTCCACTGGTGGTAACAAACAGTAGCTCTGAGTGCTATATTATCTCTCACACGACAAGGAGCGTTCCGAACCCTCATACGTTGTCAGCAACATCACAGCACTATTCCATTGCATCTAGCTATTAATTTTTTAGTGAAGCAGTATTTTTTCTCCTAATTTTTTTTAAATTGGCGGTTCGCCGAACTGCGCCTCCGATTTTACCGAAGGAGTTTTTTACTGCTTCTTTTCTAGTTCACCGTTTATGTTAAAGATTGTTTACTATTGTTTTAAAAATGGCAAATCGTTCTAAAATCGGATATGCCTACCATATTGTTCATTTCTGCTGTAAGTATGGCTACTCACATAGTGAAGCAATTATCCACTTTGTATTTATTTATACCGCGATACTAAGTTTGAAATGACGGGGCTCTCTGGGCCCTAAATTTACAATTTATTTATTTATTTATAATTTCCCACGAGTAAACATCGCATTTAGAAGTAAGGTAACAAATGGTATTACTAAGTTATTTAAAGTCCCAAAAATATCATGCATGGCGTATCAGTTTTTGGATACATTTAATCTTTTGAATAATTTTTGCTCCTCTTTTGAGAAGCTTCTTGGATATAACGTCAAATCAGAGAACCATATTGACCAGAAACGAATCACAAAAGTACTTCCCTTCCCCCACAAGGAACGACCAAACGAGCAAAATAAAAGATCGATAATTTTAAAAAATTTAAAGATGTGAACACTTGACAGCAGAAACTATGCGCAAGGAATCAGGAGGCAGCATTCTAAGTAATTGCAACATTCGGTGTGATAATTTATGACGAGTAAAGAGTCGACATGTACTGCTCTCTGTCAACAACCTCGGGTAACAAACTCAACATAAGAATTCAAGTTCGACGACTGATATGGCAGTTCTATGTTATCAAGGCTTTTCGTAAAAGAGCTGTGACTTACTGAATGGGAAGCCGATTTTACTCATCGATGTGGCGTTAAGATTACAAATTAAATGACATTGTCACGTTCCTTAACATGGCAATTTTGCATGGAATAACTGTACATAGTCATATGCCAGTGGACATTATGGAACATGAAATAGCATGGACGGCAGAAAAATCCTGAACATTACATATTTAACGTGGCCTCGCTCATAAAGATTTCTACGAAGCAAATGGAAGGAGAGGGAAGCGTTATGCTGCAGTCGCGGCAGTTTATTCAATTGTGGGTGCAGGTCCGTAGAACTAGAACGTGTGTAAAAATTATAAAAATAATAAAAGCGTTCAGGCCATCTTCTTATTCTTTCAGTGCTCGGCAGAGAGTGTTAAATAGTACAAATTGCATGGATAAACATATAGTTACATATTCACGAGAAAGCGGGTGTCCATCTATAAAAGTCGTGGACAGCGGGCATGAACACACAGTGACACGCTCCTTCTTCCCCAGCCACAGATTAAACCTCAGGGATTGGTTATCATTCGTATCTTGGAATCTCAGTCGTTGTTTAAAAAAATAGTAGAGCAGTTTATCTAGGCCAAGTCATGTCCAATTTTTTTCAAATTTGATGATGAATTTGAGCCGCCATTTTTTCTCTACATTCACGAGGCAATTTTCTGAAACTGCATACTCCTCATCCTATTTTATTTTGATTTCTTGTCTTTTAACGTTTATTTGTTTGTGTGCACTATGTCTATAAGGTCATCTCTACACTACGCTAGCACCTTTTTGAATGCACGTTAACTGAAAAATTAACCAAATCATTTCCATGAAGCCAGCTGTTGCACTTTTCGGCCAATATGTTGGATCTACGATTCCCCCGTGCTCACTTCTTCACTCTTTTATCAACAAAAACCAGCGCAGAGGAAAAAACACCGCTTCCGTTGTTGGCAACTCGCCTTGAAGCGTCAACCGAAAGACAAACTGTCAATTGCAGGCTTTCTTTCAACAAATTGTCATTCGATCTTCAACAAAACTCATTATATAATAATAGTTGTATTTAATGCCGGTTGACAGGCATTGTCAGATGAAATATTCAGTGAGTAGAGACTGGCAGTGAAAAAAAAACTCCTGAATATATATCATTAGAAGTGTTTTTCCTATCTTTATGTTATTCAGGAGAAAAAACTGCCGCCTGTAAGGATGATAGCAATTCAGATCAGGGAAGGGCTAACACAATTGCAGTCCTTATTCAGTCTCTCTGTCTTTGCTAGGAACCGGGATTCTGCCCCAGGCAAGAAAGCATCCGTGTACGGTTGCTCACTGTCTGCCGAAGAAGTCAACGGGTGCAGGTTGCAGAGACGGTGCCGTATCCCTCAAGGTAACACCTGGGATCGGGTTCAGATGCCGCGCACTCCGTCGAACAGGAAAACAGATTCTACTGTGTCGGTTCCCAGAATTCTTGGAAACTGTTCTGAATGCAAAAAACTAGTAATATTTATCTTAAACAAAGAATAACTCCGCTGGACTTTTATATTATGGGGAAGTTTATTCCACATGGCCATGGCGTTTACCGAAATGAACCGTCGATACTTAACTGTGCGAGCTAATGGAAGAAATAAAAAGACTTTGCGTTGACTGCTGCGCCGAGGATGGTCAAGCTGCCTCACAATGATAAGGGGATTAAATGTACGACTATTCAAAAGCTTAAACAGCAAAAAGAGTCCCTTCTGCACTTGGGTAAACCATAAGGGATCAATGTTAACAAGCCTACAGCGTTCTTGATACGACAGATTACGGTGCTCCAACGATAAAGTTCTTTTCGTGAAGAAGTGCTGGACCGATTCTATTTTCTTCCGTTCGCTGGCGCACAGAAGGCTAAATAGAAACGAGCAGTATTCCAGGCCAGGTCTAACGTTCATTTTATAAAGGCGGAGTCTAATATCAATAGTTTTGAAATTTCGGAGGATAAACCCGGCAGTTCTGCGTGCTTTGGAGACAATCAGGGCGCAATGCTCTGAAAGATTGAGACCGTTGGAATATGATATGCCCAGGTCCTTAACAACGCCAGGTACATTTATATCGTGGCCATCTATGCTTAGATGAGGCTGATGGTTGTCACCGACAACCATAACGGAACATTTGTGCAAAGAAAGGAAAGGCGTCATGTACAGCACCACTGGGCAAAGGCCTCGGGATCATTTTTTAATAGATCAAGCACGGTGTCACGATCTGCCGGCTTGTATCGATAGGCAACTGTTAAATCGTCAGCATACATAAAGGGCCTATTATTTCGAAATAAACCTAGCACATCATTGACAAAAAGACAAAATAAAAGCGGGCCTAGCACACTCCTCTGAATAACTCCACTCCTCACACGTGCCGAGTTTGAGATAGCATTGGAGATCTTAACGTGTTGTGTACGAGAGCTCAGGTAAGAAGATATCAAGCTCAGAAGTTTACCACATATACCGAATGAGGAGAGTTTCAGGAGAAAAAGGGCATGGTCAACACGTTCGAAGGCCTTGGTGAAATCGAAATAGACTATTTAAAGTGCAAAGCCATTATCCCTAGATTGTAGAACATGATCAAAGAAAGAGAGTTGACATGTGTCACAAGACCTTTTTTTGAGGAACCCATGCTGGGCTGCACCAATAGGTTATTCTCAGTTAAATGATACATCATCTTATCTTTGATCAAGGTCTCCAGGATTTTCGAAGCTGCGGACATTGTGTTGATTGGCCTAAATCTTCAAAAGACATAGATTGGCCGTGTTTGGGGATAGGTAGAATGTGCGATTCCTTCCATACACTGGGAAAGGTTTCACTTTCAAGAGCTAGATTAAATATCTTACATAGAAGTGACGGGCAAATATCATTAGCATTCGCCTTTATAATACTGATCGGTACGCCATCTGGTTCAGGACTATAAGATTGACGAAAACGTCGAATGGCTACGGTTACGTCCCAGAGGGTAAAAGTTATGGTCTCGAGGACGGCACCGGTCCAAACCTGGATGGGCGGAGGAGGAGCGGTCGAATTTTCAATAAATTTTCTGGACAAGAAAACGTTAAAACTATCAGCCGTCAATTTGTCATCAACTACAGGATTGCTAACGGAGTCCAGTAGGACGGGATGCCATGTTTTACTATGGGTTCTTATTGTGCGTGAAAAACGTTTCGCTACATTTAACGAACGGTTTTCGACATATTTGACCTCTTCGGCTAGCCGTTTTTCTTCGGTTAGCCTCTTGGCCTGCTCAAAAATACGGTGAATCAAGGGCAGAATGGAAATTTTGTTTTGCAAATGGAATGGACGAGAGAGTTTACGCAACCTACGGCGAAAAGATAAAGGGAGATAAACCTCATCCGTGACATTAATTAATTTCTTACGGGGAACAAAACGAGAAATAAGTGGATCTTAAACTTCGTAAAGCATACCGGTACAGGTGTTCACATCCTGACACATAAAGAAATTAGACCAGTCGTGGGAGTTAAGATGTATCAATAATTCTGTCGAAAGCGCTTATCGGAAATCAAATAAAAAGCTATATTTTTTGGAAAGCGTTTCATCCGTTTCGAGTTGTAGTGTATGGCATTAATTTTGTTTAAAAAAGAACACAGTTATATTCAAGGGATTTGTCTTCAAGAGGCATGGTTATACAGTGACATTGACGCGCAGCTAATAAGCCCCCGTCTTTCTGTTGCTTTCGAGCAGATCGAAAATCTTCATCCTCCAGTACAGGCCGTGGGGTGGCTATTTTGGTCAATAAGGATTGGTGTATAAACTGCAAGTCCTTATTTTCCTACTCTGAGGATTTGATAGGCGTTATCGCTGTCATATGTAAGCCCCGATTTTTAAATACATTTAAGGGCATTATATTTGATAATATCTAAATTCCCCCTTCTATCTGTGAAGGTGCGCTTAACCGTTTTTTGACGTTCTTTCAGATAAACTTGCTTTATTGTCCTGCGAGCATCTTATTGCCTTATGTGGTGATTTTAATCGTGTGCATTTACGTCCATTTACGTTATTAGGCTTTGACGATCTTGTCTCCTTTAATACTCGTGCTGATGCCCCTCTTGATCACGTTTTGACTAACCAATCCAAGTTCTTTCTTGTAAAGAACAGAGCTTCATTGTCCGGTTCCGATCACTCTGTATCATTAGGCCTTCCAAAAATGTACTCCGCGCCGACGCGTGCGCTGCTACTCAAACCCGAAAGGAAAGTCAAGGTTCGCGACACATCCCCGGAAAACATTTTTCTTCTCCAGACTTGCATATTGTACACTATCCCTGTCTTCTTCAGCTAATCCAATGTTGAGTCGTGCTCCAGCTTCCTTACAACATTTTAAAAAAAGTTTAATATTTGTTGTCCTCTTGATACCGTTTTGGTCCGACCTGACAGACTTTCTTCCCCTTATCTTAAATCTTTAAGATGTAAAAAAGAACTTCTTTACAAGCTAGGCCTTTGTGGCTGTCTTAAGGAGGTTAATTTCTTAATAAAAATTGAGATTTGCAGAATAAATGATTTGTTTGTTAGTCAGCTTTTTGCTTCTCCGTCCAAACCTTCTTTTCGGCTTTCCTCTGCTGAACTCTGGAGGAATCTTAAGTGTCTCCCTTGCCAATGTGGTAAACTGGCACATGTTGATGCTGATTTAGACGATCTAAATGAAAATTTTATCCATACTTCTTCTGACTCCAATCCCCCCACAAACAACTTTTCGTTAATACCAAGCGTTTTTTCTCCCGTGTCAGTGGCAACAGTGGAGAAACATTTGAAAAAGGTCCATGGTTCAACTGCTGCTGAGCCGGATGAAGTCTCACCATTTGTTTTAAAATACTGCTGCTCTCAGATTACCTCTATTTTGACACACCTTACAAACATGTCCTTCAAAGAGTCAAATATTCCTGATATTTGGCGTTCAGTAAGAATCACCCCTTTCCCTAAAAAGTTCGGTAATTTTGGTCCTAAATCTTTCCGTCCAATCCCCTACTCTTCCTCTTAACTGAAGATTGCTGAACGAGTAGCTCTCGATACAATTAAGCCTTTTTCTGCCAAGTTATCTTACCCATTGCAATTTTCCTATAAGGCCCGGCGTAGTACCCTAGATGCCGTTGCCCTTGTAGTACATTCGGCTCTATGAGATTAAGATAAGGGCTGCCGTGCGTATGCATGCGCATTTATTGACCATTCCTCTTCCTTCAACACCATCCCACGCCATATCCTCCTTAATAAAACATCCGCGTCTGGCTCTCCCGGCTGGGTTGTTTCTGGGCTCGAAGATTATTTTACTTCCCACTCAAGTCGTACAATCCGGCAAGCGGAAATCTACTGTCCTTCCAAACAACTGTGGTATTCTTCAAGGTGCCATCTTATCTCCTCATCTCTTCTCCCCTCATACTGAGGAATTGAGATCAAACGACTGTCTGTTAATCAAATATGCCGACGACATGGTTGTTGGTCATCCTCTTAAAAATCATACACATCTCCAGTGTCTGAAGGATGGCCTACCACATGTTTCAGCCTGGTCGTCAGATAATGGTCTTCAACTCAACCATGATAAGTCTGTCCAATGTGTTTTTCACCTGCGACCATCCTCTAGTTCTCAATTCTCAGCCGTCCTTCCCAATGACTTATTGTCTGTTCGGTACCTTGGCGTTACTCTGACATCGCATCTTTCATTCTCCCAACATATCGATACTCTTTTTACAAAAATTCGTAAACTTCTATATTATATTTGCCGTTAACGTTCCTATCGCACACCTCAGGCCCTTATCTGGTGATTTATAGAGACATGTATTCTTCCCCTTATCCTTTATTGCTCTCCCATGATTTTTCCAGCCTCGTCTAAAAAGGATTTTTTGATTTTAAAACGTATTCTCCGAATGCTCTCTTCTGCTGCTGGTGTTTCTTATACTGTTTTAGTGGATTTTATAGCAAAACAGCACTTTACGACAGTCAACCATTCGCTGGGCGAATCCTTTATGATGTAACCCATTCCCTCCACTCTGAGCTGATTGCTTTGAAGTCTTCCCGTCCGATGCGCCGAGGCTTTCGCCATATAGCCTGCCGTACCACGGCATACCAGCGCTCCGTTTTGAAATTTCTAGCACGCTACCTTACGTGTGAAGAGACTGACATTAAAACGCTGAGAAAAGAACTGTCTCCCCACTAGATGTCAAGTTTTGACTCTTTGATTAATTCAGTATAATTCAGTATATATAAGGGAGATAGGCAGAGTCTTTGAAAACCCTATTAACAGATAGACGCTAGCAAGATAAGCAAATTTTACATAGCAATAATCGTTTTAATATACCGATCCGTGCTGTCGACTAAATATATGTCCATCAAGCAAAAATTTATCAAGTCTTCTTTTAATCATTTCAAAGCTTTCAACCTGAAAAACTGAAGTTGACAGTTTGTAACATTCTTCAATCACTTGGTGGTAAAAGAAGTTGGCCCATACTTCAAGTTTGGCCTTATTTCTTTTCAGTTTGTATTGTTGAATTAGGAGATTTGTCGTGTTTCCTAATTCAAAAACGTCGGCAATCTGAAGAGCAAAATCAACTTTCCTGACCAGTTACAAGACTAAAATCATATCCCCTCTGTATTGCCTGTCAGAGAGAGGAAAAAATTGAAGTCTTTCTAGTCGGCCCACATAGGGTAGGCATTCCAATCTGCGGAATAGTTTAGTCGACCTCCGTTGAACTTTCTCCAGCAGAGCGTAGTCATGTTTCGTCCAAGGGCGCCACGCCTGAACGCAACATTCCAACACCGGCCGGATAAATGTTCCAAAAACGTGCCCAAAAAGCTCTTTGTCAAAATTAACGAAGGACCTCCTGATTGCGCCTAAGATACACATAGCATTTTTGCGATATTCACACAGTGCGACTATGGTTTGAGAGTGAATGTTATCCATATACCCAAGTCCTTTTGAATATTAAACTCCTGGAGTTGGTGCCCACTGATGAAGTTCTGATATTCAAACCTAATAATCCTTCTGGAACTAGACCGCAGTCGGATTATTTGGCATTTGTTAAGATTAAGGTTCAGCAGCCACTCCTCACACCATGTTTGCAAGCGATGTAAGTTTTGTTGTAATTTCGCGCGCATTCTCCGGTTTTTCAATCGAGTTCCATAACTTCAGATCGTCAGCGAACATTACCATCTCGCATGTCAGACAATCAAGGCAGTCGTTCATGTATATCAGAAACATATTATGTTAACTTATCCAATTATCTTAGTGAATGGAGCCATTTATATTTTTTTCTAAAAATTTTGAATGATACTTCAAAATAAAGCGTATTCCTCTCTCTCAAAAAGCGGGACCTATATGAGGGGAAGGAGAACGGGAAAAGAGAGGAACTGCAGGGGATAGTACTATCTGAAATATTTGCCATCAGTATCATGTTCGTCGAGAAGATCACTTTTGGAGGGGAACTTTATTGTGAATAAAGAGATAACAACGCCACAATCTAGTGTTAATAAGCTGGAAACAAATAATATCCAGTTTGGGGATACTACCCAAAATGAGAATAGTGCACTAGGGCCCAGTAGCAAGCACTGACAAGCATGTGTGTGACTAGCATCAAACGCAAATTTTTGAGTGCAGTACAACTGGTAAACCACGCCGTAAGTTGCCATTGCCCTACACCTGTGATGAATATAAGAGGCTTGAACGTGGGAAGCTGCAGTTAGCCCGCAGGAACAGGACTGATTTTGGCGTTGTATGGTGGCTTATCTTAGCAGTAGCGCACCCGGATCCATGGAGGTGCACTACCACGTGCACTGCTACCTCAGGCCAGTGGATTATTGGCTGGCCGATAAGCACACCTGTACTTTTGGCCATCTCTTGATAACTAAGGTAATTTATATAATGAAATAAAATTATTGCAAGAATTTATACTGGAAGTACGGATAGTGAGTGACTAATCTCTGCAGGCTTATTAGTTTGCAGGCTTATTTTTTGATCACCGTCTCCTCAGAAGGAAAACGCGGAACTAATGAACTTGTCAACTATTTGCAGAGAAGAAATCACGTGTCATTTACAAGGTCGTGTGCAAATAACCACCAATTAGTTGCTCTCCAACTTGGACAATTTGATCTTCGTTACCACTTCACTAGGACTGTTCCGGACAATACTGTTTCAACTACATGTACTTATTTTCTTCCTGCTCATCTGGAATTCTTTCTTGTGCCGAAATTCGTCATAAAACGGACCAAATTAGAATTTGTTTATCATCTTATTCAAGTTGACTGCGCAGGCTCTGCACCAATAAAAACTGACAACCACTCAGGGAACCAAACGTGTACAACCTCGTGAAGATCTGAAGTTATCCAGGACCTTCGACATCTCCAAACGGCTGAGTCGTTCCTGAATATCCTTCATACCGTTTATAGTATTTTTCAAAAGCATTTTTGAACCAGTATAAACATTTTTGCTCATATTGCATTAAATACTCGCCATACTCCAAAGCCAGTCGGAAATTTTCGTTATACGCTCAAAGGAGAACATACTTTTACGCAGTGTTTTAACATTTATGGACTCAAAACATTTGTTTGCTAGCAACAGAACCAGTCACGGAACTTCCTTTAAAGGAAAGCCTGTCGAGCTGGCTTCAACATCCACGACTGGCACTCAATCAGTTTATACTTGTAACCAAAAACCAGCAAAGCGCGCAAAAAGCGTAATGGCAGCCAAATCCGTTGGCTACGAGGACGAATCTTGCGTTGGATGTTCTTATATTTTACTAAGAGTTCAGAAACTAGAAAATGAGCTTGCAGACTTAAGGAAGCTCTTGCAAGATAACATTACTCGACGAAATACGCTTAGCAATATTCCAGTTAAAAAGGCAGTGACTAAAGCACGAAAAGTATCAAAAACTACAACTGGTTACAGCTCACAAAGTTCTGACGCGATTACCCATAACGACTGGATAACAGGAGCACAGTCTCTGAATCCTACGGACGACGACCAGAGCAAACCACAAATCTCATCCTGTTATCTTGGGTGTTATAAAGAGCCCGTAGTTGAATCCGAAGAAACAAACGCGTGGCAAGCTGCAATGGGGAAACACCACAACAGGAGGACAAAACCACATTCAACTTTGATGGATTCATTGAAGCCTTCAGATGAGAGTATGGTCAGAGGTAGACTTAATCCCAACGAGAGCTCTGTAAACCGTTCTCGTGCCCCTAAGGAGAACTTAGGAGGAAGCAAAAATTCCAAGCACCAGGATCGACAACAGTGTTTAGTTATTCAGGGTTTGCACGAGTCAACTAAAGTACGACCAGAGGACCGTGTCGCCGAAGACCTTGCTTCGTTTAATGGCCTCCTAAACCAGTTGCTCCCACCGGGCGTGGAAGTAAAAGTTATGAAAGCATTCCGGATCGGCAAAAAGTCTGAAGACAGCCTAGGAACGCCGCGACCCTGACCTATGAAAATAATGCTAGAGAGCAAAGACCAAATCAAGGCGATCCTATCCAAAAAAACTAACCTACGTCCCTCGCATAAAGAGGTTTTTTTCAACCGGACTACTCCCCTGCGGAAAGGCTGAAACGCCGGGAACTTGTCTTGGAACTACAATCAAGACTGAAGGCTGGCGAACACAATGTGGCTATTTTCAAGGGGAAGGTAGTTCAAAAGAATACGAATTTTCCATTGAACCAACCGATTGTTCTGAGGACAATGGCAGCCACCTCACTAACGCCAAAACCATCAGGGAACCAATTGCCCAAAGAGATGTCAGAACTGATTCCATAACGCCCAGCGTTCTCACTAAAGAAAACCAGAGTTACCGAAAAATCATCAAGAAACGGAAAAAGACATACGACCTTGACGTTAGAGGAGACGCAGTTGGGCCCATAAAATTGATAAACGCAACAGGAAATTTGGTCGGCGCAAAATTGAAGTGCTTGTATACAAATGCGCAAAGCCTTTTATCAAAACTTGATGAGTTAAAAAATTGAATAGAAGTGCTTGATTACTTGCGCACCGCTTTGCTTGATGAACAACTTACCTCTCGAACTGAGTTGGATTCATTGAGTGCACTGCCAAGCAGGTCTCTGAACATGGATGAGTGGTGGCTGATTTTTATCATCGCTAGAAGTATTTCTAAAGGCTACTGCTGGAATTTTGAATTAATTAAGACATGTAAGTCCATGAACCTGTATTTTTTTTGTCAGCAATTTGCGTTTTCTATTAAGGATCGTGGTAAATATTAGAAAACCTTTGATGTGCCGTTTTCGTTGTTTTTCGGTCATGTATTTTGTTCGGGAACTAAACTCGTTGGTTACCTTTAATAGCCCCCATTCTCGGAAGAATTAAAGTAAGTCAGACGGTCAACTTAAAGAACACTAGCAAACTAGAATGACAACGAAGTAAAAGGAGACGATTTGCTGTTCCCACTTATTTGCTGAACAAGTCGTTTTATAAGCACTCTAAAAGGTCATACACTAGCCTTGCGTTCACTCTCCTGTTAATTCATCTTTCGCAAATTCCGTCTTCAAGTAGCTGACTTCTCAGGTTTGAAGTATTTTGCAAAACTGGAGAGGCTTCTTTGAAATCGAAACGTGAGCAGGCAATCCTCTCAATTGAAAACGGCGTGTGACTTGGTGTAAAGAACCCATCAAAAAGCTAAAAGAGCCAATTTTTGAGATAGAATACCTAAGCCGTTTGTAGGTGCAGCCAATAATTCTTTCATACGTGGGAAGGTTGGTTATGTGGTCGTCTACAAATTTTTTGCAATTATCGATCGGTTTCTAAGAAAGCTAAATTGAATTGTGAACATAACTAGAGAAACCAATTTGCGTGGTCTAGTAAACCGCATGAAGCCGAGTCAAAACACCAAGGGCAATATTTTGCTGCAAATAATTATCATTCTGAAGGCCTTAATATAGTTCTCGTTCATATAACTATGCACTTCTTCGTGTCACAATGTAAGACAAGGAAGACAGTTTTAACACTGGTTGGCATTGTTTTAGGCCAACATTTCATAACATGTGCCACGGGATATGAAAACGGCGAATCTTTGCTGGGCATAGGATTGCATGCGCAAACATAACATTTTGCACCGCGAAGAAAAAGGAAAAGTGTATAGATTTCGGGCTGCAATATTCACTAGCAACATAAAATGACCTACAAAAATGCTATGAGGATAATTCTGTTCTCCTAGCCCAAGTATATTAAGGGTCTTCGGCTTGTGTTGCGCGCTGGACTGCCGCACAAAAGATAAAACTTTTCAGGAAGAAGCACTGTGATACGCTTTCAGTTTTCGTTTTTCAATCTCTCTGGGTATAATTCTGAGTATTTTGCTCTTCTTTGTGAGTGTTTTCAACAACATTTCTCGTTTTTAAACTATTACGGAGCGTATTATCAGCCCAGTTTTACACAGAATGTTTTTCGGAACGAGACCTTAACAGCCAAAAATGTTTTCCCGTATCTGATATTTTAATGTTCTTTGAGCATATGCTATCTTAATGGAAGGACGTCTGCTAATAAACTGCTCTGTCTTGTACTTATTTCGATGCTGCTTACAATTAATCTGCTGCCTTTTTTAAATCGGTGTTATTCAATGGTGCATCTGAGGAGGTAATTCTGTAGGCATCCGTCAAAAAACGCACCACTACCAGCTGTATACTTGCACGTATACACTAACGAAAGTTTAGGTTCTAACAGGTTCAGAGAGCTCTCTTTCTATTCATGTCAACTACTCCCGATTGGCGTTGTAGCTTTTTCTCCTGAATAATCAAAATAACTGAAAACCCAATTCAATTCAGTTCAATTTATTGAGGGAAATGGGCATGGGCCTTTGAGTACCCTATTTGTAACGTAAAATTAAGTGCGGTATACAGAGAAACCGTGTGGGTTGCAAAGGTACAAAAGGCGGTCATAAAATATGACAAATGGCGCACGACTCTCGAGGGTTAAGATAAATTCCTCATCGCTCAGGCTCGTTGCGGAACATAAAACTGTCAAGGTTCCTTTTAAAGCTTTCCAGCGATGGTGACATCACAACGTCTTCAGGGAGGGCATTCCATGGTCAAACCACTCTGACAGAGAAGGAGAACTTGCGCACATCCAGTCTCGCCTGCTGGACACGCAGTTTCAATGGGTGACCTCGGAGGTGGGTCGTGGTGGCAAATTCAAAGAAGTCCGAGAATTCCAGGCAACAATCCAATCCCTTCACAATGCGAAATGTCTGCAGGAGATCACCCCGCATTTGCCTATAACTCAAAGGGAACAGATTAAGATTCATTAGGCGGATTGGATATGGCAAGGAGCTTTGACTTCTAACCATTTTGGTGGCTTTCCTCTGGACTCTTTCGAGGCAGTTCTGATCTTGAACTGTCCAGGGTTTCCAGGCGTGCATAGCATATTCCAAATGCGGCCTTATGAATGTTCCAAAAGTCTTAGCGAAAAGATCTTCATCAAAATCCAAAAAGGCTCGTCTGATAGCATGCAACACCGAAATTGCGCTCTTGGCCACTTTCAAGCAGTGAGACGATGGTTTTAAGGTGGTGGTCGTCAGCACACCAAGGTCCTTTTGGGTTTCCACGTCTTTTAAGGCTTCACCGTTGAGAAAGTAACTTCTACTTTCAGCAGATCCAGATGGGTTGCCTAAGCGAAGTATTGTACACTAATCGACGTTGAACCGCAAAAGCCAATGATTCGACCACTCCTCCAACCGAGTTAGGTTGATCTGCAGTTTATCTTCGTCAGCAGGGCTCTGGATTACATTCCAGATTTTAATGTCATCGGCAAACATTGCTGCTTCACAGTCAAGATTCCTGACACAATCGTTTACGTTCATTAAAAACAGTATTGGCCCTAGTACTGAGCCCTGAGGAACCCCACTCTCGACCGCAGCAGAACTTGACCTCTCTTGGCCGATGCACACAACCTGGCGCCGACCCACGAGGAAGTTTTCAATCCACTTGAGGAGGTTACCTCTGATTCCAATTCTTTCATGCATGTACAGAAGTCTCTCGTGCGGCACAGTATCGAAGGCCTTTTGAAAGTCAATGAAGGCAATGTGAACCGCGTGTCTATCTTCAAGTGCTTGGATCCACCTCTGGAGCGAATACAGCAAATTCGTTGTGCATGATCTTCCTTTTCTGAACCCGTGTTGACAGCTTGATAACAAATTATGAGTCTCTAGGAATTTCACCAATTCGCTCTTGATGATCCTTTCCATAATCTTGCCAAGGATGCATGTTAAGCTTATGGGCCTGTAGTTTGTCACTGACGCCCGGCTACCGCTTTTGTACAAGGGAGTTATATGTGCCAGCTTCCAATCGAAAGGAAGTGTTCCGGAGTCAAAGGACTTTTGAAAGAGCACTGACAGAGGTGCGGAAAGTTCATTGGCGAGTTCTTTCAGAAGCTTGGGTGGAAGCTCGTCTGGTCCTGGGGATTTCGACTCTTTTAGTTCTTTTAATTCCTTTTGGATCAGAAATTCTGAGAAAAGTATGTGGTTTATGCTTTTAGTCGGCGGGTTATCCACTGAGGGACGAAGGAACCTTGCCTCCTTAGTGAAGACTGAGCGGTAGAACTGTGAAAAGTACTCGGCTTTTTCCCTGTTTTCAGAAATTTCGACGCCCACGGCAGTCTTAATCAGCGGTATTTGATGTTTATTCCTTGTACATCTACGGAGGTAACTGTAGACTAACTTTGGATTCTGCGTTGCCTTTTGCAGCAAAGTCTTCTCAAATTCTCTTCGCATTTTAAGAATAAGGCTTCTCATTTTGTTTCTCTGTGTTTTATACTTATTAAAATAGGCGACTTGATTATACTCGCAATTTTTATCCACAACTTGTGCTTCCTGTTTATTTCCCTTTTTAAGTTGCTGTCTAGCCATCCAGGACGCTTGCTGTGATGAACACTCGTTAGCGGGCAGTGGTTGTCCATAAGTTGTAGAAGAACATTTCGGAAGGACTCCCAATCTTCGTTCACAGTGCTCGAAAAAATTGAGGTCCAGTTGATGTTTGTTAAATCTGCTCGCATCCGATGAAAGTTTCCTCGCCAAACGTGACGCCGTTTTCCCTTCTATAGCAGGCGCAACGGAGAATAAGGAGTAGTCCCACATAAGCACCACACGATCACTACGACCGAGCGGAGGCATTGAAATAATCTCGTCAATGCTGCCCGATATTTTCGTGAAAACCAGGTCAAGACAGTTAGCCCTTTGTCCTTCACGTGTTCTGGTGGAGAAAGGGACATGCTGTGTGAGGAGTGCATTCAAGGTCTTTTGCAGAAAAACATAATCAAAAGTCGATTTCGGGCATGATGATTGAACAGTGCTCCAGTTTATTCCTGGTGCGTTGAAGTCACCCATAATCATTACATTAGGTCTACTGGAGAAATTTTCTAATTGTTCCAACAAGTGGGTGTCCGCGACTCGGTCTATCCTAGGTGGCCGATAGACAATGAGGACATCTAGACATGGAGAGCCAAGAGCCTTGATATTCAACCATATGGCTTCCGTGCTGCACGCAAACTTGCTCGTCTTTTTTATATTGTATATTTTGAAGGGTTACAGGCATTGCCCTTGATGACCCTATTAATGTTAAGTTATCATTGCATGTGTACAGTCAATATAAAATGTTGTACATTTTAAAATGTTTGAGTCAAAGCATAAGATAACTTCAAATGCGTTTTCACAGCCATAGGCGAAACATTGTGGAAGAAAAGTAGAGCCCGAAAGATTTAAAAGGCTGGTTTTAAGAAATCATGCTGTGACAGTCGTCTTTTGTCAAATACAATGCAATCAAGCCTTCTTTTAAAATCAATAATGCTTTCAGAGTTAACCATCTCGCTTGGTAACGAGTTCCAAGGTCGAACCACTCGTTGGCTAAAACAAAACTTTCTTAGGTTCAATCGCGTGCGTTCGCTATTAACCTTGTAAGGATGACCACGCAGATGAGTTGTGCAGGCAAAGTCGAAGAAATCCTCCGATCTCAGGGTGGAATCATGGCCCCGGATAATCCGGAATGTCCAGAGCAGGCTACACCGTAAGTGCCTGTAGGAAAGAGGAAATAAGTCAAGCTTTTTCAATCTGTCTTGGTACGGTAAAGTCTTAAGACCGTCAACCATCTTCGTTGCTCTCCGTTGCACCTGTTCGAGGAGGTCAACATCTTTCTTCATCCACGGTATCCAAGCTGGTACTCCGTAATCTAAATGTGGTCTCACAAAGGCGCCATAGACTTTTCCGAATAGATCAGACACTATTAGCACGTCTTTCACATTCACAAGTATTCCACCACCCTTTCGGTTTTCTCTGTCCCTCCGATGTATTTGGTATCCAGACAATGTTATTTCGCTATCTCGAATACTGCCCGACAGCCAGGTTTCGGTTACTGCTATCACATCCGGAGATACTGCGGCAAGGCAAATTTTTAACTCATCAAGTTTTGATAAAAGGCTTTGCGCATTTGTATACAAAGCACTTCAATTTTGCGCTAACCAAATTTCCTGTTGCGTTTTGGCCGAATTTTTATGGGCCCAACTGCGTCTCCTCTAACGTCAAGGTCGTATGTCTTTTCCGTTTCGTGATGATTTTCGGTAACTCTGGTTTCTTTTAGTGAGAACGCTGGGCGTTACGGAATCAGTTCTGATATCTCTTTGGGCAATTGGTTCCCTGATGGTTTTTGGCGTTAGTGAGGTGGCTGCCATTGTCCTCAGAACAATCGGTTGGTTCAATGGAAAATTCGTATTCTTTTGAACTACCTTCCCCTTGAAAATAGCCAGATTGTGTTCGCCAGCCTTCAGTCTTGATTGTAGTTCCAAGACAAGTTCCCGGCGTTTCAGCCTTTCTGCAGGGGAGTAGTCCGGTTGAAAAAAACCTCTTTATGCGAGTGACGTAGGTTAGTTTTTTTGGATAGGATCGCCTTGATTTGGTCTTTGCTCTCTAGCATTATTTTCAGCGGTCGCGGTCGCGGCGTTCCTAGGCTGTCTTCAGACTTTTTGCCGATCCGGAATGCTTTCATAACTTTTACTTCCACGCCCGGTGGGAGCAACTGGTTTAGGAGGCCATTAAACGAAGCAAGGTCTTCGGTGACACGGTCTTCTGGTCGGACTGCAGTTGACTCGTGCAAACCCTGAATAACTAAACACTGTTGTCGATCCTGGTACTTTGAATTTTCGCTTCCTCCTGAGTTCTCCTTAGGGGCACGAGAACGGTTTACAGAGCTCTCGTTGGGATTAAGTCTACCTCTGACCAAACTCTCATCTGAAGGCTTCAATGAATCCATCAGAGTTGATTGTGACTTTGTCCTCCTGTTGTGGTGTTTCCCCATTGCAGCTTGCCACTCGTTTGTTTCTTCGGATTCAACTACGGGCTCTTTAGAACACCCAAGATAGCAGGATGAGATTTGTGGTTTGCTCTGGTCGTCGTCCGTAGAATTCAGAGACTGTGTTCCCGTTATCCGGTCGTTATGGGTAATCGCGTCCGAACATTGTGAGCTGTAACAAGTTGTAGTTTTTGATACTTTTGGTGCTTAGTCACTGCCTTCTTAACTGGAATATTGCTAAGCGTATTTCGTCGAGTAATGTTATCTTGCAAGAGCTTCCTTAAGTGTGCAAGCTCATTTTCCAGTTTTTGAACTCTTAGTAAAATATAAGAACATCCAACGCAAGATTCGTCCTCGTAGCCGACGGATTTGGCTTCCATTACGCTTTTTGCGCGCTTTGCTGGTTTTTGGTTGTAAGTATAAACTGATTGAGTGCCAGGCGTGGATTTCGAAGCCAGCTCAACAGGCTTTCCTTTAAAGGAAGTTCCGTGACTGGTTCTGTTGCTAGCAAACAATTGTTTTGAGTCCATTAATGTTAAATCACTGCGTAAATGTATGTTCTCCTTTGAGCGTATAACGAAAATTTCCGACTGGCTTTGGAGTATGGCGAGTATTTAATGCAATATGAGCAAAAATGTTTATACTTGTTCGAAAACGCTTTGAAAAATACTATAAACGGTATGAAGGATATTCAGGAACGACTCAGCCGTTCGGAGATGTCGAAGGTCCTGGATAACTTCAGATCTTCACGAGGTTGTACACGTTTGGTTCCCTGAGTGGTTGTCAGTTTTTATTGGTGCAGAACCTGCGCAGTCAACTTGAATATGATGATACACAAATTCCAATTTGATCCGTTTTATGACGAATTTCGGCACAAGAAAGAATTCCAGATGAGCAGGAAGAAAATAAGTACATGTAGTTGAAACAGTATTGTCCGGAACAGTCCTAGTGAAGTGGTAACGAAGATCAAATTGTCCAAGTTGGAGAACAAATAATTGGTGGTGCTTATAGGGTCTTCAAGGTTAAGGAAGTCCTCTTCAAGGTCAAGGAAGTCCTTAATGTTTGTGCTGATCGGGAGTTGATCACAGTTTGGCCGATCCACAAGGGACACTTATAACGATAATACATATTTAGAATTAATATTCGGTTAGTGCCGGGAAGGCACTGTCAAAACAAACATAGGATACGAAATTAAATAATCACAATGTGTGCAAATAAAATGTACAAATATGTAATAATGAAGGCAGGACTTGTCCTGTTAGGGCAATAGTTCGCGATGTTTTGAAATTAATTGTGAACTAGAAAATAAGTAGTGAAAACAAACTCTTACCTTGAAAATGAAGGCAGAGTTCAATAGGCCTCTATTTTTCATAAGAGAGAAAGAGAAAATCTGCTTACGAAAATACGGTAAGGTGAAGAGTAGGCTAATACTGCAGTAGCATTTCAGAAGGAGATAATGAAACGTCGATACGTTTTTATTCTTGATCAATAAGACGTATGAAACGAAATCGCACGAATGGCACCAGTAAAATTGAAGCCTTTGCATCTTAGGATCCAAAATTGAATTCTGAAGATGGCAAGTGTCTAACTAAATCGTCATTCAATATTGACTCCATCTTTCGCTGCCATTCGAAGGATTCCAAGGCATCAGGTCTATCAAGATCCTTAAACCTGACCACTTTGGTCCACAGCTGATAACAAGATGTTCTCCTTCAAAACTCTCGTATGCTCGCATCAAAGGTGGTCACACTTGATCCCCGCATCAGGCTACCAATTAGGTCCAACAGCCCTTTTATATATCTATATGCACATTTAAAGGCGTACAGGTAATGCCCCTGATGCCTTTATTACTTTAAAGTATATTTTGTCTAGTTAAAAGCAGCATAACGTTTTTGAGATTTAAAAGTGTTCGAGACAAAACTTAAAACAAGTTATAACAAGTTTTTGTTGTTAAACGCGAAGCACTGCGACAATAAGTAGAGTCAGCACGGTTTTACGAGGGCTGATGTAAGAAGCCATGTTGCGAGAGACCGATTTGGCGAACATTATTCCATAAAGCCTTTTCTTAACAGCAGCACAGTCTGATTGGTTGTTAGGTTTCCCGCGTGTGCTTCCCAAACGGGTTGGCCTGTTTAGGTGTGCTCAGTCACTTATTCTATTTTCCTTAGACCGAGACTCCACTTGGGGTTCCGTCTTCGTAACAGTAAGAGATTTGGAGTGTGATCTTCAGTTTGTCGACTCCTATGAACCGGTACAGAAGACAATTCGACAAAATTATAACTACAATTTTAAAAAAACTGCAAAAATTGACAAGCATGCCAACTTCCTCCACTCCTGGGTTGTAAACTGATGGAATTAACTATAAAATAATCTCATTCTTTTAAATCCTCTGGGTTAATGAAGGCCAGACTTGACATATCTATACTTGATGCTGACTATCTTTCTACGTGTTAAGGCTTGTGTAATGCTTATGTAATTATTTGTCCTTTTTTCCTCCACGTATCTATTTAAATGGTTTTCCGAGGCTTAGCCCTTCTCTCTTATGTAAACTGAATTAAATCAACGATTTTCCTAATCCTAAATTGAAATGGAAGTGCTGATTCATACATTCAACGGAGTTATTTTTGAACTATCAAAATGACCGTTTACGCACTATATAGTGGATAGTTTCTGATTCGTACTATAATAGAATAAGCAGAGGATGGATATCAGCTCCATTCGTGCACAATACAATCCTTCAAAGGAGACGATTCTTCGCCTTTCAGTATCGTGAATTTTCACGGTTCTTAGTCTGCATTTCTTATGTCGAAGTTTGGGGTGAGCGAAACCAGCAAATTCTTTCACCTGGCTGAATTTAGCTTCGCATTTCACCGTTTAGTCCAACCAATCATTGGCGTTTTCAGTTGTCCCTTAGGCTGCGCGTTCACTTGTGAGCTGGTCCTTCAATCATAACTTTGGATCAAGAAGCAGATAAACATTGTAACTGTGATATGTGTGTGCAGTTAGAGAATATTAAAAAATCAAATGCTAAGCAATTTTGACTAGCATATACCACTCCATCTGCGTGTAGATGAGAACACACTACTGAAAAAAAATGTGTTTTAGGTACTGCACCTAGGATAGTGGTAAAAGATTAAAGACATAATATACCTGTGCAGTTCTGTATAGGCAGAGAAAAGAAAAACACCATTTGGAGTTACTCGTTTTGTCCCAAAGCTCGTTGCCAATCTTTAACTACAAAACAACGGCAAATACAAAAAGGATTAAGAAAGTGTCTCAAATTACTACTGAAATGGCTCTACCTAACCGACTGCTTTAATAAGTCCTGTTTCTGAACGTCCATGGTTTGACGGTCGTCGAAATTGGATTTGAGAATTTATATTCAATCGAACACGTCGAGAATATGATTCTTCTTTAAGAGTACACTCACTTATACCTAGAGGCCGTTTTTATATTCTGACGAAATCCCTGACTGACTAAGCAAACACCGAAAATTATATCAGCAGTTAGTCACACAAGCAATTATTTCAGCAAAATCCTTACAGATTAAGGGTATATAACCCCAATAAGCCTGCAGAGAATAGTCATTTCATAAAGATAGATCAAATATAACACTTATCAAAAAGTACTATGACGACTGTTTGAAAACATTGAATGTTTCTAACCGTTGACATCTTCTTGTCCCTTATCAATTTCCACCTTTTAACGATCAGTACAATCAAGTCCAATTAGTCCGCCGGCCACACACCAGAATCGACTGAAAGTGATTATCCCTTCGAATTGACCGCAGACATTTCTACCTCCGTCAAATGAATACTCTCGAAGGTCCGTAGCAGATTATTCTTGACACTAAAAATTCTTGCCATGAAACATTCGTATCCATTCTGTAAAGCTGATTTGTTTCTAATTTTGAGATTATTAAACCTAGGAAAGCAGGGTTTCCTAACTTAAAACCAACTCCCCATTTCGAACACTGCTTTCTATGGATACAACCAAAACAAGGCTAAAGTGGTTAAGAATAGTAAGATTTTGCTTTTTTTTTTTTTCTTAATTTCACAGTAGATTGACGGTGTCCAAGAAGTGCCATATCACTAATTCTATTAAGTAGGACAGAATGGGTATGTTCGCTTGATGCATCAAAAATAATTTCAAAAATCACGATAGGTCCCTATTATTTTCTTATTTCACCGTGAAAAACAACGAAGAACTACTTATTCTTGAATGATTAACGAATGTTAACGCTGACTAATTCTTCCAATATAGTTTATTTACCCACTGCATTATTCGGGTGTACTTTGTGAATGGCCTGCATACTTCTCCAACTGTTTGATTGCAACTTAGCTTACTTGTTGCTTAAGCTTCATATAAGCGTTTTTGTTTTACCATGACATATCACTCTTTGACTTATGTTCAATCGTGTTCCTTTCTAGGCTCTTCTTCTGCTATTGTGACAACAATCGCCCTCCACCTTGTTTGGTGTTGTCCACTCAACCACATGGTTTTTATAGATTTCTTAAGCATTAAACTGCGCTTATCTAACATGCAATACGTCTTTGGCCCCCTGATGAACTCTTCCAACTATTTCGGAATCCGAAGGGTTGAACACAAGTTTGTAGATCAAGAAAACCTTGTAGGTGTGCTCTTGAGTCTTTCCGCAACTAAGCTCTTTTCCTATGATACTCCAAGTAAAGGAGGTTAAGTTTAAACCTAGATTAAAACCCCTGAATATCCTCCCCAGAGCATTATAATAAACAGGAAACAAAGTTCACCAGTTTCCTTCGCGAGTTTGAGGTGGATGTGAAACCTTGGTTTAGATGGCCTCCAAGGTTGTCGATGGAGTTATCCGGCGGCTGAACGAATACGAAAAGAATATGCAAAGCGAAGTGAAACTATCTACACTACTTCAGCTATCTCTGGGAAATCCTGAAGTAACTTGAAACTTCTTTTATGTAGATAATTATTTAATGATTTGATCATCGTGGATTTCTTATTTTCTACTATAAGTTTTTTGATAATATTTGAAGTTAAAATCAAACCAGCTCAAAATCCCTAAATGTCGGCCTCTTGAAAAACGTTCACCTTTGTTTTCTCTTTTTCATTGAAACTTTAGGATTGCGGGGTAATACAGCCATAAAAAATGCGTGTTTAACAACAGATAATGTGAATATGTCGATTTTTATAGATGTTGTAATTTTAGAGAATTGCAAACATGCCGCTCAAATTTTACAATTGCCTTCAGGGTTTAACTGTGTACAAACGCATAATATATCTCTTGTAGGTACTGAATATTTTTCAGTAAAAAGTAACAGATTCCTATCTATGAGACAGTATACTGTCTGTATAGAAACAACCGTGGTTATTATTCTTTTTTTCTTTTTTTCAAAGCCTATTGTGACCTTAAATTTGCAGTGAATTTGATCTTTTTCTCGTCTGTCTAGTTGCCACTTGCAAGATCTTCTAAGATATGGCTTTCCGAGTTCATGAACGGGAAAACTGGATTGTACATAAATCGCTTCTTTTCTCCTTATTTTAGCCAGGAGCCGTAAATTTCAATTTTCTTCACGCCCTTCTTGGGGCTATTTTGCAACATTTGGATATATCAAATTTAAGTTTATCCACTGATGCTCTACTGCCTGCAAATGCAGTTGAATTTGAGCGGACAAAGGGCACGCTGGAAGCAGCGATTTCTACCGAAACAGGAATCAGCTTTCAGTCCGTAGCGCCAAGCGTATATAATTCCCTAGAGGTACGTTTTGACAACGAACTACATTCAGAAAACTTTGAAATCTTGCTGTTCAGATATATAAGTTTAAATGGTTCTCCTTTTAATTTTTAAGAACAAGAATTTTTGATTCTAGCTGCTGCAGCTTTGCCTCGTTCGTTATTTTCTGATAACCGCAAATTTATTATTTAAGATAAGTTTTTCAATGGTTAAAACTTTGTTTTTAGAACCGAATGGCCAAAGTGGAAAAGCAGCTTACCAATCTGGATTCTTTACCAGAAAATACAGATCTCCTTGATTTCGTCTTCTCCGGTCAATCAAAGGACGTGCTTGCTGAAAAAGAGAAACGGAAAATGACAGATCTCTGGCAAACTGTTCAGACTAAACGCCGACTTGATGGTTTAGAACGGGGACTTGATAAGGTTATTTTAATGCTTTTAATTTAAATGAATGAGCACTTATCTTTGTTGTTATATGCATTAAACAAAATACGAGTCTGAAATTAAATATTATTGCCTAATACGATGGGCTTAGTTGTTTTTTTCTTCTTTTCTCAGGTCTGTGGGGTCGTAGATGACCTACTGATTGGCATGCGAAAGCTGGAAAGCAGTCACGCGAAATTTCAGGAAGCACTTCACGCAGTAATATGAGCTTATTTTGCATTGCTATATTTACAATTAGTTAGAACTACAGGGTAGCGTACTGGAGGACTTCAAACAGTTCGGAATGCAAATACAAAACTTGTCTTCAACCCAGGTCATTTTAATCATTTATTTTGCCTTAATAATGTTTGCAGCTTGCACAAAAATTTTATTTTGTGTATTTTTGGCTATTGGACATGCATGTAGCGGCCTTTAAGCCTTAAAGATGAGCATTTTAAAGTTGCATAAATTTTCATAATAATTTTATGACATGCATAGCTTTGCTGACCTTTTGTACCTAAAAGCAGAAGTTAACGTGATATGCATCATTTCACCAAAAATACTCAAAATAATCCACATGACGCGTGATTTTAAAAATTTCAATAAAGTTGTGCATGATGTTAATTGTCTTAATTAAGTTGCCTGTAAATATAGATGTTTCAAGTTAATCGTTGTGCGCCGCCTCCTTATTACTGACAAAGATTCTATTATTAATAGGTTTCTGTATTCTTCCTGTTTTAGACAAAGATTTTGACAAGGTTAAGGAAAGCCGTCTCAGTTGATGCGCTCAAAGGTGTTATCACATGGCCTGTCTTAAAGGCAACAATATCCAACACTGAACCTAGCCAACTGCCCAGTCAACCGGAACAAAAACCTGACGGCGAAGTTCCTGACCTCGTGTCAAGCCTTCCGTTTTCACTCGTACTCATATTTTTCAAAAACTATTGCAGCCAATCTTGCCTTCTTTTAACTTTGTCTTTTAGATTAATTTTTCACTTTTAAGGTCAATTTCTGTGCTTGAAAGACCATGCGAATTAACTTACTTCGTTATTTTTAAACTGAATTATATGCGCTCGTTACAGAATCAGGGTCTCTAAGCGTACATTTACTTTTATTATGATTTAAAAACGTGATATGGATTGTTTTACCTGAACGTGGGCGTTTTTTTTTAAGTAACCAAAGTTCAAAGATTAACGTAACACAAATAATGAAGTGTGGGCGTTTACGCTTATCCTCGCAGTTCTATTTCAGTGTGTGCACCAGCGGCTATAGGCTTACAAGCCATCAGTAATTTAAATAACCTTTAACTAATTAGAGCCTGGAATTTATGCATTGTCGTTGTTAGGCAACCAGAAAGCTCTACAACTCGAATCCGGGTCCTTGATCGATGAAGGTAGCGACTCGTTAATTTAGGCAATTGCCCTGGTTTTGTGATTGCTGTCGTGAAATGCAAACGTAGAAGAAACTGTCCATATAGGAGAGCAGAAAGTTTCCTGACAATTTTCGCCATTTTGTGGTTACAAGCAAAAGAGCTTTTTCTCACTTTATCAAACGCAAGCATGTGTCAATCTCTTATCTCCTCTGTTACAGACCAAGTGTGAAGACGACTATCTGAAATCCTGGTTGTCTCAAATGCCGAACCTGAAATCTAACTTGGATGACCTTCATAAAAGAATTCAAAAGTTGGAAGTACGGAGATTATTTGTAATTATAGCATCTAAATTTTTCCCTGTCATTGTTTTTCTCGAACTAAAACGATTTAAATTTCGGTGGTTAGTCAACCCGGTCCACGTCTCTTCAGGTAACCAAATCTCCGCCCTGTTTCCAGCTAGAGGTCTCGACAAACATTTCCAGCGAATTTTATAAAAAAATGATAATTGCAGTAAGCCAGGAATGATAAAGCTCCTTGAGTAGGATAATGTCTTCACATCCATACAGATTTTTCATGCAAACGGTCAATTCTCCATGAAATTTTTCGAAAAGCCCTTTTCTTCAATTTTAAAAAAATTTAACTACTTTTGCGGAAGTCATGTAATCGGCTTTTTGTGTACTTTTAGGAGGCCATTAAAAATGCGGCAACTCTTGACGACCTCGGCAGCGTCAAAGTACCGGATGAGCTCTTCAGAAATATCGAAGAACTTCAGGCACACGTCAAGCGAATTCTGGAAGAGAAGCAAAAGGTTAACTTTGCCAAATTATCAGACATCGATAGGCCAATTACTTGAAAACGACTATACTCACAGAGGCAACTGAGTCAGTCTTGTTCACTTCCTACCCTACAGCTAACATACTTCACACACAAATGTTACATAACAGTGACCACCATGTGTTCACCTAGACTTCGTGCTGTCACGAGCACATGGGGCTTTTGGCTTTTCTTAGACAGATTCGAAATCCCATCAAAACAAGACACAGTCGCCCTTTTAAGTGAGATACATTAAGGTTGTGTATATTTTTTAGACCACCTACAATTTAAGAACGAATGCATTTTCTCACAGCTATGATGAGATCTTGCATCAAATGTGAAGCAAAAGCGACGTTTTCTAAACGACTGCATATATGTTTATATTCTCGCTCAGCTCTTTAAGGGGAAATAGTCTGCTCTTCAGCAACCTTGGTCAATTTCAGGAGGAATGAGAATGGATTTGTCTTTCATCATGGAGGTGTGTGAGGACGGGGCTTAAACCATCAACATCTCACATCGGTGCAAAACACAGAGACGAGAATAGATTTTTCTAGCCAGGTGTTGAATCTGCTGTCTTTCAGACCTGGGGTTGGGGTAGCTACCTAAAGATGTACAAAATGCCCGAAACGATCACTTCTGTTCTGTTTAAACACTGTGAAGGTGAGGAGGCTCTTCGGTTGAGCCGCAAACCATTGTGCTTCAAGTTAATGCAGCATGTTCATCTAGGATTGTGGATATCAAAGACGGACATTTTGGTGGCTGTAGGTTGTGCCCTTGCTGTAAGGGACAAGTTGTTTTCTCTTCAGCAACAGCAGTATTCAAAATTCAATTTATTGCGCCTGCTTGTTATGTTTAATTTACTTCTTAGAACAAAAAATGTCATATAGGTGGGATAACTATTCAAAGGCCTTCCAAACTGAGTGTTGTAATTTACACCTGGGCCTTGGATATTTTTATACAAGGTCAAAAGCCTATCTTAATGGTCATTCTTGTTAAGAAGATTGTTTAGAATTTTATGTTTGCTTGTTTATGCATAATATTTAAGTGTTCGTTTTAAATACTTTGAAGACTTGTAGACTGTTCGAGCAGAATATCATTACGGAAAAAGACAAGGGATGTTGGAATCGCTATTTCTGACTTATTAGCCATTAAAATAACCTGGGGTTGGACATGGCTGGCTGATGATGCTTAATAAGCCAGAAATGGCCATTCCAAGAATCTCTTGTCTTACTTGTCTTTGTTTGTAATGAAAATCTGCCTTACCGCTGTGTGCTCACCAGCGGGGCTCGAGAGTGAGCCTCGAGGCAGAGCGGAACGAGTGCGTTCCCTCAAGTGATTGGCGAATGCCCTTCTTCTATTGTTTACATTGTCCGTCGGAATATCATTTATACTACTTGTCATTTAAGTGAACCTGCAGTCTTTCTTCGAGGAAGGGCAATCTGCTGTTTCCAAAGCTGTATTCGATATAGTGCGGGCCATTTGTTTCACTCAAGTAAACAACTAAAACGCGCATTCTTCATGTGGGATGCGAAGCCCACTTACACCTTGGGCTTTTGTAGCAAGGGACAGTTTGTATTCTCTGCGGAAACATCAAAATTCAAAAAAAAGTTTACGCGCATTTATTGCATCTGGTCTTCGTTAAGGTACTGATCGAGCGAGGTAGTGACCCGGTCGACATTCGCGACCCACTGGTAAGTCAATATTCACGCATAATGTCCGCATCAGGTACGTTTTTGCGATTTTGCTATTTACAAGGCTCTTAGGATAGTTTTGCATCGTTTTGCATCTGATAAACTTATGCAGATCAGTTACTAAATGCCTACTGAAAGGCCTTTTTATCCTTTCTCCAATTTATAGCGAAATTGTAATCTTTTTCCGTGTATAATCTGTTCTCAGAATGTTTCAAATATCTACTCACGCTGTGGCGTCAGTATTACCAATCAGGTCACTACCTCTTGTAAAAATGATGGCGCTGTATTAAAAATGGGGCTTGCAAATAACCAAACAAAATACAACACACATCCAGTCCTTAGTTTCCTGTTATTTTAACCCGCGCATCCTATTAATGGAATTAAGATTCTTTTACTACTTATTAACTTGTACATGGTTCAGCTGCGATCATGCCTAATCTAGACATCCTCGATGATGTCACAGACTATCCCGCTACATGTTTGATTATCCACGACAGCAGAGCTGGACAGTTCAGCACATTCTCTGCGTCAGCGACGGAGACGGAATATCGGGGCCCAAGAACCGCTTTCATGTCTTGCAAAAAAGTATCGAGCAAAGTTTAGAGCGGATCTCCTCTTCATCGCCTCCAACGGTGCCGGATCGAGGGCAGCAAAACTCAGTTCGTATGGTGTAGAACGAAGAACGTACTGAAAAAAACTTATTGATCTTTTTTTAATGGCTCGAGAAGTAGATGAACTTCACTCAAAGGATGGTTTTTAAGCAGCGCTGGTCAAATACTTTGCTCATCTTCCACAAAATCTCCTTCGCATATTTCTCACACAAATTACTCTCTCAGAGTGAAAAGTTTGGATGAATTTCAAGAAGAGTCTATGCGTCAAATGTCTTTGATACCAACGCCCTTAAAACGCCTTTTCTAAGCCTCAAATTAATGTGATCAAGTCAGGTTTTAAATAATTATGATCAGTTCTTGATTATCTTTCATCATCAGCCAACTATAGCTTGAATCCTGGCGTGAATACATTAGGTTGATGAGATCGAGCTTACTGGAGCATTTTTCTAAACCCCCTCTTGTAAACTTCGTAAGCGGAGAACGATAGGGGAACAGCTCTGGTCAGTTCAATCCTCACAGATGGATTATTAAAATTCTTCAGTCACTGCGTTCAATCTAAGCACCGATCAACCGTCAGGCTGAGATTGTCGAGTGGTGCTTAGGAGAAGCAAGGTCGAGTGAGGTCAGCACTAGGGCATTCATCCTCATGGTGTATCAGCGCATCCTTCACTGCAATACAAACGGATGTGATGAGTTCTGTCATGACGCGCTGAGAGTGGTGGCTGCCAACCGATGGGATAAGTTTTCCTTATCTCGGAGCGGATAGAAGCTTGAGAGCGCGCTTGCGATGGATCCCTCTGTGATACTAGTCATATTCGTGCGATCCACACAGCCCTTTTTAATGTCTAATATTTGCTGTTTGGGTCCGTGTGTGGCACGCATAGATGAACTGTTTAGCCTTGTCAGCTGCTGTAAACTCTCCATTCCCCTGAACGTCTTGCATCGGTGAGTGAGCAAAGCGAGCCTGTGAAAGATGCTGCGCAAGCCCACTAATTTCCACACAAGTCGCCAATGCTTCGCTTACTTCGTACTGCACGCGTCGAACGTTGTCGCCTGTGAAGTTGGCTCTTCTTGCAAGTGAAAATGATCGTTTGTTGTTTACGTTTATTCTGCCCTGCTTTCAGGCTACAGCACATCACAGTGCTAGTCAAATTGTTTCCCACGGACAACCAGATTTATTTTGGGTTTATGCATATCATACTACCCTCTGTTCCTCTCCTAATTTGCTCCTAAAATAATGCCAGTGTCGTTAATGGCACACGTTGTGCAACCCTACGGATCTCGAAATTATGTCCTGTTGGTGTGCTTGTTAACTGATGGCCACTCGTTCCGCATTAGTTTTTACAAATATAACTGTTTTTGCTGTTTTTCTTTATAAATATTTTCCTCTTGCCGCCTTTAACTGCCCTCCTCCACTCTGCAAACACGCTGTCGTTTTTATGCGTAAGTTTCCGCACCTGCTTCCGCGGCCTAGAACTCATGCTGGCAGCGCTAGTAGACCGGAGCGGATTCCCTCTTCACCGAGCCAGCAACCAGCAGTGGGAACGCATCTCAAACCTCCGCAGCAACCACCTCCAACTGCCGAAGCATTCACCCTCCCGAACGAGGCCGAACGAGCCGCCAAGGCGCTACAGGCACTGGAAAAGCAACAATCCTTAGCACCCTCGGTAACGGACGGGGACACTGCAGAGACGCCACTGTCAGACTCTCGGAGTCCTTGGCACAGACGGCTGTCCAATGTATCGGCAGTTTCAATCCACCACAGCTTCCCCCCCCCAGCTGCGCTTTGATCCTTCTTTAATGGAATACGTCCACCAGTCACACCAGCTTTTTGCCGCCACGTCAGTATGCCCACCCTTAGTCCCGTCTCCGAGGAGGCGAGGGCGAAGCATTGTTAAATTTGCTTGAGCGAGCACTTAAATTACGCGCCGGCAATACCGTCTTCTAATAGCTGCCACTTAAAGCTTCAACTCGGGGCTTATTGCTTTGGTTGCCTCTTCTTGCCCTCTGATGCAACTGTTTGCGCATTTTTAGCCATCTCTCGCTGTGTGTGTGTGTGCCTCATTGCAGGTGGAAGACAAGCTGCGGCAGCTGGAGACCTTCACCAACGGCCTTGGTGAACAAGTGAAGCGTCTAAGGTCAGGGTTAGAGGAGGTCAAGGGCGGTCTCACCGAACAACAGCACAAAACCGAGGTGAGTCAGGTGGTAAATAAATGGGGATGGTTGGTTTGCAAAATGAAATAATCCAAAGGATAGAAACTTGTAGTTGGGCCAGCAGCTCACTAGACGATAGGCCGATAACAGCAAGAGGGGCAGTTTTTGTCCAAGCTTCGGATGTAGAGATGCTTCTCATGAGGTTCATCAGGCGGTAAATCAAAACGAATTCAACGAGACCAGACTATCGTGTCGACCGCTCACTTTGAACAGGCTTGATTTAAGCTGATGCATGATAGGAGAGATAAAAAAGCATCAATGACACCTGAGCCCTGTGTGTGTGTGGTCCGCGTAGACTTTGTTCTTTCGACGTCAGCCACTAGGCTTCAATCGGCTTGACCACGTTCTGTCTTTGGAATCTGGTGGTTGTTGTGGTATTTCTCAATATGAACTAAATCACGCCGTAGAGACTGTGATTGTCCGGGTTATTCCATCACTGCAGATAGGCGCTCTGGCTTTGGAGAAGTCAGATTAGACACTCTCTTGAGCAAAGGAGTAGTCCGTTCGTGCAGGACCTTATCGTCAGTTGGCTGTGTGACGGGGCGAAAAATTATCGCAAGTTGCTGCCCACACCTACGAAACGGGCCATGAGTTCAACTTTGCATCCATCAAGATAGTCGCCTACGCCATAGACCACACCTGCCGAGAATTGATTGAATCCAGCTCCACGGATGGGACCTCAATCATTTGATGTATCGATTTGGCGCCGGCGTACAGAGCCTTACGCAGTTACCTCCAGACACGCGTCCGTGATCATTGATTGGTTTTTACCCCTTAAAAGTGTCGCCTGTTTTTCTCCTGACGATGAGCTCAAATAGACTTATCCTTCGCTCCTGCAGTCTCCTGAGATGCGAACCGTTGCATGCATTCGTAGGTACACTCCTCTCTGGTAATCAAAACTCTGGTTACCAATGTATAGGTATTGGGTTGAAAAGTATTCTGTACGTACTGCCAGCGAAGTAAAGTGCAGGTCTTAACGAATGTGGTTTTCAGGTGGAAAGTACAAGGTTTTCTTCTCTTATTTTTGCACTCTTTATCGTTGCCTGCGTCTTGTTGACGCTCTGAGTTTTTTCTGTTCTTGGCGCACTGTAAGGTGACATCTCGCCAGATTTTACCAAGTTGACCTTATTCTGATCTGAATGGGCGAAGAAAAAGGTTTACACTATCTGGTCCTCGATCCCTGTAGCTGTATTAATCTCCCTTGACGAACTATTGCCAGTCCAATTTATATGCGTGTGTAAGTAAGTGCATCAGCTCGTCACTAACTAACTATAAACGTCTCTCTTTCGAAATAAAGCCACCGAGCTTAGTACGGTAGCGAGTCTCTCTGGAAAAACAGACACGTTATATCGATGAAGAAGCTTTTTATTAAAAAAATCCGTAGAATTGCCAATAATTCTGCTACCGGACAATTTCAGGAAGTTAGCCAAGAGGTGGTGTTGGTGGTTGTGTGGTGGTGGTGGTGGAGTTGACGCGTGCGTGACTGGACTCTTGGTCGTCGATAGGATTTTTTCATCAGTAGATCACTCTTTTGATTTTGAATCGGGCGAACATTGAAATAGATGAAGGATGCTTCAGATTTTAAGTGAGAAAATGTAGGTTGCCGTTCTTCTTAGAGTCCCTTCCGGTTTTTACGCAAAGGTTTTCGCTACGTATTTATCCCCAGTGTTAATCTGTTTTGCAGGTTCTCAAAGCGGAAGTAGAAGACTTGGACCAGCAAAAGGCCTCCATAACGTACGTCGATGAGAGCTTGAGTAAGGTAAGTTTTACCCTTTTGACTGTAATCTAAATAACACTGACTTTTGCGACAGATGAAATTTTCAGTTAAAAATTCTGAAGCATCTTTCTTCAGTGCGTAGGAAAATGCAATTTTCATTATTCTTCAAATCTGCATTAATGCGAGAGCCTTATTACTTTGAAGGGCCTTTGATGGTAGATCATAGAGGGTGCTCGTGTTTATCCGAAATGGAAAGGAAAAAAAAATTTTCGGTTTCGAAAATCCGGAACATAATTTTTTACGTTTATTGGTAACGCTTTGCCCCATAAATAGAGCATAACTAAGGCAGTCCTGACAATGGGCAGGGAGACTGAAATAGTCATTTCTGGCTTATTAGCAGTCATTAGTCAGCCATATCCAAAAAAACAGGTTTGAGGCAACTGGAGGCTGAATCCTAAATATTTGGTCATTGATTCTTACGCTTAACCACTGAGTCATGGCCCGTTGTCCTGTCGATTGCGGTCTGGTATATTAATTATCGGGGTTGGGTATCGCTGCCTTATGCAGACCCATTTGAAGAAAAGTACTGATGACGTGCAAAGGCATTGTCATACCATTGTCTGACAAAGGAAGGGCTACATTTACGCATAAAAAGTAGGATTGAGTGTGGCTGGCTGATGATGTCATATAAGTAAGAAATGGTCATTCAGGTATTCCTGTATCCGTACTTAATTATTTGTATATGCTACTAGTCACTTTGCGAAAGCCTGCGACCACTCTGAATTGGGCCCCAAGTTCATCGAGCCGAGCATGTCTCGTAAACCTGATCAGTTGACGTCACGCTATAACAGATCACAACCGGCAGGAAAACGGGCCCTCGGCCCAAGGGTAGACATATTGACCAAAGACCCGGGTTTCGAATTTCAGATGATTCACATTTGGGATTGAACTCGAATGACTAATGACATCGTTCAAGCCAGAAGGGTTCATTCTGGACATTCTCTTTTATCTTTCTGGGTAACCTCCTTCTGTCTGTGCTATTAGTCGCTGTGTGACTGCTTGTAAGAGGTCTATCTTGCGCCACAAGGCGCAAAGGAACTAGCGGATTCCATAACCCGATCGATACACGCCCCCCTGACACTGACCATCTTTTCGACTATGGCGAATCTAGAGGTCACCTAACTGGAACTCGTTTGCGGCCTGGCACCGATTGAGGACGAGAGTGTCCAGCAACATGATCTGTGAACGCCACATTTACAACTGCTAATACACCCCGATCGCAACCGACAGGACACTGAACACTTGGCTCAATGGTTTGGACGTTGGGCTGCAAACCAACAGATCACAGGTTCGAGTGTTAGGAGTTGCAAAACTTTGGTTGGAAATGGTTGGCTGGTGAGAGTCAATAAGCCATATTTGACTATGGAAAATACGAGAGTGCTTCATCCCTAAGTCCCGTGAATATTTCCATGTTAAACCTAAACAGTCAAATCGGCACCCACATGTTTTCGGTAACTCATTATCGGGCCGGTACATTTACAAGGAAAATGAATCTATGAGGTGTTTACAGGGTTTAAAACCGTTTAGTCATTAATATTGATCACGTGCGAGTCGTCAACATGGCGAGGTCGGCATTTAGAGGTCATTGGGACTGTGGGATGGGCGGGGGGTGGGGTTGGGAACGTGGAAGAGAACCACTTCAGGTGGTTTTCATATGACATCCCCACCCCCTGATGACAGTGGTTCACTCCGTATGCTTGACAGTGCTGTTCAATCCCTATACTCAACCTTACTCATACTCAACCCTCCCATTGACCTCTTATAACTAACCTTGCCATGTAGGCGGCGTGCAAACGACCAATATTAATGATTAAACGGCTTTTAACCCTGTCCATATCTCATATTTTCATTGCGTTGGTGATTGAACCGGCCCGAGGATGAGTTATCGAAAACCTGTGTTTGCCCATCTGGAAGTCATTTGTTGCAGGACACCAAGTCGAACTAGCAGTCGCTAGGGTTCTGTAGTTTATCTCCTCTTCTCCTCCGATTTTTAAAATCACCCCGAATATCAGCGGGCCTAGAAGAGGCCGTGGGCATTGTTTCTTCACCTGAAAAGCGCAGTGCACTGACAATACCTTTGGAGCCTGCTGTTCTCGCTGTAACAAACATTTTCTGTTGGAATCCCAAAACGGTTTGCTGCTCAGTAGACACACAGTACTGACGTACGCAACTGCTGCAACATTCAGTAATCAGAACGGTATCCTAAGGAAGCACGTGCGACTATAAGGTTGAAATACTACTGCCGACTACCTTGATCTCTGACTCGATTTTCTAGTACTAATCGGAAGATATACACAACGGTTTTAGGTATATGCAAAGTTTTCCGACTTCTTCATACTTTTTTACTTTGAGTCTTACTCATTTAACTCGTAGTTCATTTTTTTCTGTCCAAAAACCATTTTCTTATAGTCTTCGATGCATTTTGCGATTTTGGCCTGTTCCATACCTCGAAATATCCTCAAAGATGCTTATCTTTGCATATATATATATATATATATATATATATATATATATATATATATATATATATATATATATATATATATATGTCGGTTGGAGCGAGCTCTAATAGTGTCTGGGTCAACGAGAGACGCATGCTGATAACAACCTCATAAGTGCATCAGGGCGTTCGCTCTCTGGGTTGCTAGGCAGCAAGTCGCGATGGTACGCGTATGCCACTCCGAGGCGATTGTAATCCACACCCACACGTATTTGGTGCGAAACAAAGGCAAGTTGCCGACTTTTTTGCCCCGCGCTCGCCGAGACGATTACAGGATTGCAAAGGTGCACTTAGTGAGACGTTGTAAACAGAGCTTTTTCCGACAAGAAAGATATATATATATATTTTGAAAGAGGTCCACGAACTTTCTTAGGTTTCTGATCTCTGCTATCAATTTATAATTCAATCAGCGTCCCTTCTTCGCGATCAGAGCTTACGAAATGCCCACGGCTGTCGGTTGTTGACTCGATTACATGAATGAATGCAGTCACTTCGAGTGTTACTTCCTAACTCGCACGCGCAATCTGACTGGCGATAGCTTCACTCTAGCTCAAGGGTGAAAGGGCGCTTGGCCTAAAAAAAGTAAATGACCATTGTGCTCGAGTTCACATTTCGAGTTTGCAAGGCCCGGCTTTTTGTTATGGTTGACTGACGATTGCATGCAAACCAGAAGTGACCATTCCAGTCTCCCTTGACGGTGACACTTCGATTGCCAGCAACGAGTGCATGCGATGTGCAATTGTTGTAAACAGACGACGCCAGTCATTATCTGCTGCCATAGCTCATACCTAAATCAGGAAATGCGGCGTGTTTATTGTATCGGAACACGTGGGCGGCAGTAAATGACTTGCGTGAGCTAGAAACACGTAAAGATCAAGCCAACATTGACTCAGGCAGTGAGTCTTTCCACAGGTTAGCCAACATAAAGGCGCTTGGGATTGCGGCTGTCCAAATGTATAAACTCAATAACCAGCGTGGTCTTTCAGTGCTGCACCCCAGAGCAGTGCTGCTTGTAAATCCACGCAAAGAAACGACCTTTCTTAAAAAGAAGGCATTGACAGATTTGTAAACTATTATTTACTAACATTAAAATAATTAATTTTCACTAAAAACCTGAATTTAAGATAAGAGCTATATTACAAATCAACCAAATAAGACTAAATATAAGTGTTCATAAGAAGGGAGGGGCGCATAAAAAAGGGAAAATAATGTAAAATAGAAACAAATGTACAAGATCAGTACTTTTTCAACTGTCCTTTTGCATTTATGACAGCAGAAAGTCTATCTGACATGAAGGTAGCCAGGTTGTCTATAGTAGTTTGTTCAATGTGATTATGCAGCAAAAAATCTAGTTTTTCTTCCATGGAAAGACCTTTCTTTGCCTTATGCCAGTTTCTTTTGATAATTGCAAAAAGGTTTTCGGGCATTCAAGGGGGGGGACTATAACAGAAATTAGAGGAAACCTGTGGAACCAATGGCGACGCAAACCTACTGAAGACACTCCGAGGCCCAGGAATTCACTATTCCTTTTTCAGTATTGCGAAGCAGCCAGGATAGCAGGTCGTCAACTACTTATTTTGACGACGCCAACATTTGTGCTTCGGCAGGTATTTGCATGACCAGTACTTATATTCGTGCCTAATACGTCTGGGATCGTGCCTCAAGACTGTCCGCATGGTAAGGTCTCTGTACGCGCGATGATCCGGGTCAACTGAGCTCGACCTGCACTCTCCTTGCGACCTCCCGGCGTCCGACTTCGCAACTGTGACCTACAGTAGCTTTGTAAGGTCTCCGCAGCAACTATCAAATCTTCCTTTCGTGACTACTTCCATGCACTTAATAAAGGAGATAATAAGCAGACAGCAGGAGTCAAAATTTTTATAATTTTAGCCTATGGGGCGAACGATCTGGAGGTATGTCCATAAGCAAGACAGTGAGAAGAAATTGTTTGTCACCCCGGTAAGGATGCCTTGTCTGGCCGGCTAAGTAGGAGACGGGAATAGGAACCACCTCGCCCACTTGCAATAGGTGGCCGTGCGATAAATTTCAGGAGGCGTAAATATACCCGTGTCTTAACCATAAAAAATAACCCTAGCATAAAACCACACTGTCACCTTACTCCTACTGCTGGCTCTACCCTAAACCTCAACCTTACAGTTTACACGATAATAACCTTAACCCTTAGCCTAATCATGACCTTTACCCCAGCTCTGACCTTAACATTGGTAGATAGGCGCTCACCGATCGGGCACGGGACACACTTGTTCCGTTCTGCCTTCGAACTCTCTCTCTCTCTCGAGCCCCACCAGCAGACACACAGCGGCTAGTAGTATAGGCAGTAGAAAATTACCGACAAAGACTAGAGAGACTGGAATGGTCATTTCGGCCTCAGGTGGAAGCACCTTACGTGGAAGCACAATAGGCGGGTCCCGATTAAAACACTATTGTTTTGCTACTTAAAAGCTTTCAGTAGGTTGTCTTTTCAAGCTAAAGTTCACCGGGCTGACCGTGGAATAATGGTGACAATCATTTACAGAGCTTTCTATGCGGACAATGGGGACAATTATTTACAGTGCTTTCATTTCACCGGGCCGACCGTGGGACGATGGGGACAATGGGGACAATTATTTACAGAGCTTTCATTTTATTGGAAGCCTACCGTTTCTTTTTCATTTTGAACGGGTTATTTTCACCTCATTTAAATTTTTATATTTATTTATAAATTTCAGTTTGTAATTTACTTTCACCGTTTTTCATGCTTTTTTGTTATTCTAATGCCTCACCCATAAAACCCCTATTACCAGGTTTCCTGTATGACAGGCTCTAGGGTTTAATCATTTAATCTGGGACCCGCCTATTGTGCTCCTACCCGGCCTTATTAGCCGTCGTCAGCCGGCCACACCCAACATCAAAATTCAACCTACCCCTAAACTAAACCCTAATCCTTTTCTTATTCCTTAGCCTAATGCTGCGTAGCTTGTGGATGTTTCCTCTTCCCGTGTTATGTGTAGGTGCCCCTTGCCCTTTCTGACGGGTGCTCCAAGCTCCATTTTGCTGTCTTTTATGATCAGCGCAAATTAAGCCCTTTTGAAGTTAAGCGCACCTTGCAGGAGGTGCGCACGCACGCCTTTTTTCGCACGACATTCACTAAAATATGCGGCAAGTGTTTGGAATATCAGTAGACTGGTTTACCGAGAAATTGACGAGAAGCAGTTGTGATAATATTTTCATTGGCAACCAGCGCTCTTATACCTGCGCAATAATTTCGTTACTTTATTTCGTTGTGTGCACCAAAGCAGGTTGTTTTTATTTCTTCTCCCAAGCTCCTCTCTCACCCTTGTTTCACATACTTCAGCCAGGGCCAGAATACCTTTTATTGGAGGCCTGGAAGAGCTTTCTATTTTCTTATCGCCTTTTGAATAGTGTCCACAGTTTTCACATCAAGCAAACTTCTAGGTTGGAAGGACAATACCCGGGCCCACTGAAAACATTTCAAGCTAGGCCAACTGTGTTATGTCAACCGTGGTTAAAGGGGTTTTGTGGGTGGAGCAGAACGAAGAAGCAGAAAACCTGGAAAAACAAACAAAGAAGGTAGGAGTACTTACAACCTAATTACCGAGTATAAGTAAGCTAAGTGGGAATATAAGGGAAACAGTAAAGCTAACTCATGGGCGAAGGGGAACGGAATTGACCTTCCCGATCGGTGGAATTGAACGCAAACCCGAACCGGCGTCAAAAAGAGGTAAATTTGAACGCATGTGACGAAAGGACGAAAAGTCAAACGCGTGAAAATGAAATCAGGGGCAGATAACTTGGAGCCAATGTTCGCAATGGCTCCGGCTTTTGTGCTCTTACCACTTTTCCACTAGCCAGCTTAACCAGTAGGACTGCACTGCCTTGGCTTACTCACACATAAAGATACGAGTAAATTCAGCATGTCCTCTGATCATCTGCGGTAGCTCTTTTCACTGTCAGAAACCAGTCAACACTGTTTTCCTGCCACTTGCTCGCATAAGGAGTTTTTGTGGAGACGTCTTCGTGTCTGAAAACTGTATTATCCATGCAGTACAGGTAAACTCTCCCACCCTATGGTTCATTTTCTCGCAGAAACTCGACAAAAGCGATTTGGATTCGAAACTGGATCGAGCCCTCTTTGATCAGACGACTGATGGAATCCGACGGATTGTTGAAGGCCTCCTTGAAAAACTGCTGGCTGTGGTAATGAATGCTTTGTGAATTTGAAGCCAGTCAACTATGGGCAACAGGCCTCTGGCCTAAATATCTGATTTTATAATTTTAAGTGTTTAATTATGTTGCCTTGTTTGAACCATTGCTATTTCATGCAGCAGTTTTATCGTGTCTTAAACCTGCCTTGATGACAAATTATTTACTGCTTATTCTGGGACGCTCACGCACGTGAAATTGAGGTCATGTTAGTGGTACGCGTAGGCGAGGTCAGTAGATATATCAGTAGCTGCGCCTATTCTCCGCACTAGTCCGTTGACCGGCTCGGACGGTGCCTGGGGAACGGGAAAGGGAACAGGAATTGAGATCGATTGCTCAATCCCTTATTCTCACTTTTAGCCACCTGATGCGCTTAAAGTTATCGCGGTTCGGCAAAAGTTGCGGCTCAGAATCTCACCAACGGACGGGATAACTCGGACCGCTTGGTCAGTCCAGGTTGTATTGGTTTCGAAGGGTTGACTGAGGGTCAGGCTGTATTGACTCCTTCGTAATTTGGCTTTTATGGCACTCTCACTCCGTGGGATCCGAGCCAGATGTGGCTGCATGCTTAAGGCGGCTCAGGCTACGCCAGCCACCGGCGCACTCTCCCTCCTTTGACCTTCTTAACTTGTTCATGACACTGAACACAGTCAGGGGAGGATGAGATGGGGCGGCCGAAACAGTGCAAGTCCGCTCTCCGGTCTTGGTCGTGACACAGGACCCAAATGAGTGAGGAGAGAGTGTTTTAAATGCAGTTTAGGTCGGCACACGCAACTCACCGTCTCTGCACCACCTAACTGAGGGGCACATGGTGGACCTCGTCGGACTTTAACGGTCAACATGCCGTGTATTTATTTGAGGGCTACGGTTGCAGTTTTAGAGAAACCAATTCATGTACAGTCGAGATTTTCAACGCAAGTATTAGAGACAGCATAGAATATACTTATGGATACCGTTCAGTTCAGTTCAGTTTTACTAAGGGAAAGGTATACGAATGCCTTAGAATGCCCTTTTCATTAAATAACATGACAAAGGAAAAATGCTGATACATAATGAACGTGAAACAGAGAGCTGTATCCACGTCAGTAGGATATTTGACGAAATAATTATAAAATACTATTACTGAAAAATAGAGAGTAATGTGTTTTACAACAAACTTGCTCGAGTCATGCGTTACCCTGGCTACGCAGAATCCTTTTGAGTCCATGATAGCCCGACCATCGTATCCGATGAGGTCCACCTTGTGCTCCACAGCCTGGTGGCCTAGGGATGTAGGTTTCCACTTGAATTAATTTTAATTATTATTCAGTTTTCGCTGCTTGTACCGCACTCTCTCCTTTGCCAGAACAGAGTCAAGTAGACCGGAGGTGGAGCAGGTGCTAGTGGCTGGCGCGTCCTGAGCCTGTACCAACACGTGCCACCACGCCCCTCCCCCATATCCGGCATTTTTATGGGAATGTATCCAGAATAACGCCCGCGGTGTCTTAATCCTACCCCCATGTTGGTCCACCGCATCTACAACGCGACCCGCTCATGGGACACGGGATTTCATGGGGCTTGTGGTAGCACACCTAGATACCGACTCAGCCACTCAATTGGGAGCGCTTGTGTCTTTTACAACGCGTGCTTTATAAAGCTACCAACTGACGGAATCACTCTGTCTGAGCGCCAGGCTGCAGGGGCTTCGTTTAACATGGCCTACTTCGTGGAACTGTCATTATTGTGAGATGCAAGCCAACCTTTTGAAAGCCTGGTACATACTGTGGGGACCAAGTTGTGTGTAGCACGCGAAGACGAATTGTTTGGCTGTGTCACTCATTACGACCGAGCCCACTTACGGTTGGAACCAGGCAGGTGAGAGAGGAGCGAGCGTGGTAGATTCTGCCCAAGTCAACCTAAATTTAAACTAATTTACAAGCAAGTTAGTATTCTGGCCTACTCCGCGGGATGCATGGTGAAAGTCATCTTTGGCGACGGTCTTCATCACAGCCACGAGGACCGAGTGGGTAGGAGGAGGTGGAGAAGAAGGAGACGGAAGGCACTGGGATACAGAATGTATCCTGTAAATGAGATTTTGACGGATACGACTATCTGTGCGAGTATTGAAGGCAGTCGAAAGATCGGCTACAATGTCGGCGGGATTTCGCACGTCCAAGCTGAAAGGCCGAAATTGAACAGAGGCCTTCGGTTTTTAAATCTTCTGTCCTAGCAAATGCGAGGGTCATAATGACTTCAAGCATGTTTTTAAGCTATAGATAATTGCTAGTTTAAAGGCGTTTTTTGTTTAAAGGAAACCGAGCTAAAAGGGATAATTGATGGCCTGAGTGGAAATATTTTATCAAAAGCCGAGAAAGACGACCTTGAGGAGTTACGCAAATGGCTGGAGAAGAAGCTGGCTAGCCTGCCAGCACGGACAAAGCGTGCATCCAAGAAACACCCCGTGGATGACTGTTGCCAGCTCGGTCACCTTCACGGTGACGGGGCAGCCGGTATTCGCAGAAAGATCGTCTCCCACTTCCACTGCATATCTTGTGACCGTCCCCTGGAGTTAGAGGTTGACAAAACGTATGTTAGAATTTTACTTAGTTGTTATGCCTACTTAAAATTTTAATTAGGCAGATTGTTTTTTCGAAATGCCCTTGGCTCATTCTTACCATTACTGCGAATTTGGGGGTCAGCTTTCGATAGTTTAACTATTTGTATACTGTGGAGGATATGCTGATTCTCAAAAACCTGGTTTTATTTAACAGAGACGTTCCAACCCTGCCTGAACTGCGGTCTTTCCGCCAGGGCAGGTCGCCTCGTCCGTTGGCACTTAAGGATTTGGCAAGAGCCCGAAGACGACGTAACTTGTAAGTCCGTTTGTGAATCAACTGTTCCAACAAGCACTCATTTTTAAACAACAGGTGCAAACGAAGAATACGGCTTTGAGCAACTGTTATTAAATTTTCACCGAAAACCCTAAGTGCTGAGGCACACTAGTTCAGTTTAGCGAGTGCTTTGCGCCACACTCTGATGGGAATGAGAACAGGTGATTTTTGGACGTCATTGTGGTCATTCGTTTTAATTTTACCAAACTAAATTACGCTCTTTTGAACAGAGGTCTACGGGGCAGTCCGGCTGATTCGCAGGTTATCTCAGAGAAATTTCTGCCTAAGACTAGTTTCCGTGTTCTGAGCAGCAATCAGGATTCATCATCCATCACGTGGCAGGTGGCTTCAGCACTAGAGTCCATCAGGACATTTTAGATTTCAAAAATCGTATTGAATGCTGGTTTTGGCTGACATATTGTTATTAAACTGACCAATCGCGCCAGCTACCGCGCCCGATCCGAGCCCCTAATGTCTAAAAGGTGCAGGCAGTCCACGATTGCAAGGGAGAGGGAAGGGAGAATGAGGTCAACACTGGGGGATCCATCCCCATGGTGCATCAGCACACTTCTCATGATAATAAATCGGACGTGCTTAAATTTAATAAGTTCTGGTAAAAGGCGTAACTTGGAAGGATGTGAGTTTGCAGGCTAACTCAGTTTTCTCAGGAATTAGTTTCAAGATAAATGGCTCCTCCCACAAAAATGTATTTTACACTCTCACTCTCGAATCTCAGATTCGAGCCGTCCTCACAAAAACCTTTTACGTGTTTTAGGGACAAGGTATGTTTGGCCCGCATAAACGGGCTGTTTATCTTTTTCAGTCTCTGTCACTATCGTATAAGGAGCATCTTTAGCGACTTGTATGTCGAATGTAAATGTATTTACTTCGCTACTTATTTCTGTTGAATAGCTGGTATTTTTTGGTGATCCAGAGCGCAGCGACCACGTTGTGGTTTTTTAAACGCCACGGACAGGCACAACATCCAGCTAAAGTTTGAAATCGGTGTTATTAAAACCTTTATGGGTAGGACATAATTTACGATTCTAACGAGCATTTTTTGAATCGTAGTGGGGCTCACTTCGACAGTACTTACGCAAGTTAGTCCTCGTATCTGATCAGATAAATATGTTTGGTAGGTGTTGTAACTGTTTCCCAGACCGACAGATATCTTCCCGCTTCAGTTTATAAAAATGCTAAAAACTCTGCTTCATCTAGGTGTACTAATAATCCTGCCTTATAGTTGCTGCTACTTTTGGGATGACGTTTGAGTGTGTGCCAACAGTCTTCAGGTATTATTCGTATTCTTTCCCGCGACCAAGTCGAAAAAGTATCTGGTGTGTTTGAAACTTTTCGCTGATGAAGCCTTGTCAAAATACGAGGGTGGATAGCTTCAAGGTTCCCAAATCATAATACGGGGAAGACAGTCAGATGGACAGACCTTCAATGAGGTGGACAGTTTACACCCAGCACCGCAGGTGGTTGCAGTAATCACTCTTACCAGTTAGTTGAATGTTATCGTTCGCCGTCGGCATCCTCAGCCCGTAGCGCATGTGTGCTTTGTCGTCTGTAGGTAGTGAGAGAATCATGGAGCGTCAATTTTAAGGGAGTCACCGCTTGTCGAGATGCAATCCTGAACGACTCCCGAAGGTTCCCAAACCATAAGTTATGCCAGGGTTGATAGTAATGGTCAAGCTTTTGCTTAGCGAGAGCGAGGGAGAGAGAGAGAGAGAGAGAGAGAGAGAGAGAGAGAGAGAGAGAGAGAGAGAGAGAGAGAGAGAGAGAGAGAGAGAGAGAGAGAGAGAGAGAGAGAGAGAGAGAGAGAGCGTACACGCAAAAGAGCATGCAGTTGCAGAAAGCCTTCTCCTCGAACGGAAAACAGTCGCTGAGGTTGATCGCCTCCAGCGTGAAGTGCGTGCGTGCACCTCTGTCTCTGACGCTGCTTGAGTGGATGCGAGAGAGGTCAGGGCCGATTCTCACGCAGTTCGAGCACGTGAGGTGGACATAAAGGCTGCGTGACAAAGCGGTGACGATAGTGATCGTGGTCTGCCACAAAATAGACCTGGCGACGAATCGTGACTGTTCTGCTCGTCGCTTGCGAGGACATTTCCACCGCCTAGGGATTTACCAGGGAGTCAGCGCCCTCATCTTCTAACTGGTGCCCAACAGTTTTTTGCATGCCAGTGGCTTAACCTGGCTGTTTTTAGCCGTCGGCTATGAACTTCCATCCCTACTACTATGCCCGCATCTCTCAGGTGTGTGAATGTCTAGCAGAAGTTTCTACACGCCGATTCCCAACCAACCGCAGATATGGAGATACGCCACTTGCAAACTGGCGTTCCTGGCATAGCTTCATAGCACCACGTGGCCTATCTAGCTTGATGGACGCAGAAACTCATCCATAAGTTCACAACTATTCCCCGTCTTTTCTACGATTGACTTCTCTCCTCTCTTTTGACCTCCAACATGTCGGGGGCGTGCCATTTTTCAGCAGCTTCACTTAAAATCTGCTTTTGATCGCAGCTCTTTTGAAAATACTCCTTTTTCCTTTGTTCGTGGGACACAGTAAATATCAACGTGCCTTGTGTGAGGGCAAAATTAATCTGTTTTAATGTTAAACGATACACCATAGTAATACCATAGGCCCTAGCCAAAAGCTCGGGCACGTGTTCTGCCGGTATTCTGTCGTGCATGGACAAAAACTGCCATGAGTTCGGCTTATCAATGGGTCCCCCGCATTTTTCACTACTGAAAACTTGTATTGTGCACTACGTTTGAAGATCAGCAGGCAAATTCGTTTAATCCTTTCTTCTTATTGAACATGTTCATACTAGTCAACACGGTAAAATATGAATGTCCTCTCAGACGGCCGTCCTCAGTGCCCAGTGAGGTCATCGAAGGGACGCAAATACGCAGGGGGAATGCAGATCTTCGGTAAACCTCTCCTTTACTGACGTCAACGTCGATAATTGTGAGAACGTAGACACCGGTAGTGGTGACGAATTTAATCCCCCGCATCGCAGAAGGTGATAACGGGGGGGGGACAGAGGCGTCAACTTATTGACTAGATCAGCCTTAATGGAGAAGGTAACTTTAGCATCAGTGAGCTCATTCTCAGGACTGAGGAGTCAGAAGAAAGTTGAACTCGCGCCGACCTCAATCGGTTCTTCGCTGTCCAAAATAGGAGTGTCGCGTCAACCAGTGTTTCAGTTAAATTCTTGAGCCACCAGAGCGGTCTCCCTACCCAGCCGGCTACAGTAGCCGCAGGGCACCGGACTTTCTGGGCTGAAAATTTGAGCAAGGCCCCTCTGGTGGTAGCAGAGACGTTGCGGTGGGAGCTATTGTTTCGAACGAAAAAAATATTGCTCAAAGATAGGGAGTAGTATGTTCTATAACGCGTAAATTGAGAATAGGGATAGGTTACAGGAACTGTGTTAGTTTCTGCTGACGTGGTGGTACATATGGCTGTACTGGTCAAACTTCCGCTTGAAAGTGTCAACGGATTGGGACATGATGATGTCCGCAGGCAGCGCATTCCAGGCCTTAATCACTCTGTTGGAGAAGAAGAACCTTCTTGCATCCAGTCTTGTGCCAGTCACACGTACTTTGATAGGATGTCCTCTCAAAGTAGTGGTAATGGCCCGCTCAAAGAAGCCGCCAGATGCAAGGCAACAATCCTGACCCCGCAGAACGTGATAGGCGTGTATTAGGTGGCCGCGTAGCAGCCTACAGACCGAAGGTATACAAGTCATGTTATAAACAATGCTCTTTTGCATAGACTTGTCGCTACGACTATCTGGCCTGGTCCCGAATTGATGGAGTAGCATCAAGAGGATGTTGTATTCTGTACAGAAGAGATGGAAAAGAAGTTGGCAGCTGAACGTGAGCGCACTCAGAGCCGAGAAGACGGTGGCCTGAGTGACAGATGGGCATGTTTCACAGCATCTTGAGCGAGAACGCATCTGATTCGGTCTTGAAGATGATTGGCCGATTCGGAATATTGTTATTGACCAACAACCAGGCTGACTCTGGTGCGCACACGCAAATGTTTGCCAGAGGCGCAGCCTTCCAACAGACGCCCTGCGTGGTGCCATTACAGACTTGCTTAGACCTTCCAGATCGCCGCCGATCTCCACTAGGAGCACGAGCTTGAAGTAGCCTCGATGTCCGTGTGATTGCATGGCAATGAGGAGTGGGGGAGGGCGGTGGCAGCCGTAACCGCCTAGGAACGAAACCTGTGTCTACGCCTGCTACGAGACCATCAGCTAATCCCAAACTTTTAGCCTGTCAGTCGATGCGTGGATCCCAGCTTCGTGAAGCTATAGCTGGGAAATGGCTACTGATTAGCAGCCGAACGGAGTAACCTACAGTAGGGCCCGTAATGTGGAACTACCGGAGGAACTGCCGGTTGTTATGCGGCACCGTGATGATACTGGCTTGAAGTCTCAGACCCTATCGAATTCCAACCAAAGGTAGTTTTTTAGAATTTTATGATTTTCGTTAAATGGGTAAATATTCAATTTGTAGTGTACACGGGCATCATGATGGCGATAATCTGATATGATCTGCAACATCTGTTCCGAGATCCCGCTTTTAGTTTATTGTCGGTTTTAACGTCAATCAAAAGCATTATTCCACGGAAGCAGAGCTTTATGGCCTTAGGGTTCATCGTGCTTTTCAGAGGATTCTATTTTCCAGATTTATTGTTGTCATCTGTACTCATCTGAACTTCCGGTTTATCTTCCAAGCTTTAATAATGCTTATAATTTGGTTAAAGAATAACCCATCCCATATTTACAGAAGTGACTTGCGTGCATTCTACCTTGATCCCCCATACGTTGAGTAAGTTTATCTGTTCAATGTAAAGCTTCGCTTCGCCCGCTCACGCATGTATTTCATTTTCGCCCGGTATTGGTTGGTCCATTTTAAAGGTACCTGACGTGCGTTATATTATTGCAGGCAGCTAACCTATCGTTGTCCAAAGGAGCATAATTTTAGTGCAGTTTATACTCCAGAAGGCTACTTGAAATTCGGTCATCTTCAAGGTAGTTAGCCCTGAGAAGAAGAAGAAGAAGAAGAAGAAGAAGAAGAAGAAGGAGGAGGAGGAGGAGGAGGAGAAGAAGAAGAAGAAGAAGAAGAAGAAGAAGAAGAAGAAGAAGAAGAAGAAGAAGAAGAAGAAGAAGAAGAAGAAGAAGAAGAAGAAGAAGAAGAAGAAGAAGAAGCAGAAGCAGAAGAAGCAGAAGAAGAAGAAGAAGAAGAAGAAGAAGAAGAAGAAGAAGAAGAAGAAAAAGAAGAAGAAGAAGAAGAAGAAGAAGAAGAAGAAGGAGAAGAAGAAGAAGGAGGAGGAGGAGGAGGAGGAGGAGGAGGAGGAGGAGGGAGGAGGAGAAGGAGAAGAAGAAGATGCGAAAGCTGGAAAAAGAATTTTATTCGTTTGACGTTTCGGATTCACGGTCAAACCCATCCTCACAGACAACTTTAGATACGGGTACTTCCCTCACAATGAGGTACAGTATTTGTCGGATACAGTCGTTATACTACCGCATAGCTGTGACAATTAATGGCACGCCCCTTCCTCGAGGATGATTGCCCTCCTGTGTGCTAATTTTAATAGATATGCGGTAGCATAGCGACCGCATCCTACAAATTTCGCAAATGCTCACATACTACTCCGTCATACCTGACGCTGTCTCCGATGATGTGTTCGAGTATGAATTGGAAACGTTGGGCAAAGGAAGTTTTTGTTCTAGCGATGCCATCTACTTCTTCTCAACTACTTCCTAAAAGTCACATGTTCGCTTCAGTCAGTAGTCAGCTCTTTTGACTTCTAAGCTGATAGAAATAAGGGAATAATCTCAACGAGATCCAAGTTTTAGGAGGTGGGGGGGGGCACGAAATGATCATTTAACTCCTGCTATATGTACACTGAAGCTTTTCAACCGCGCTGTGAAGGAGGGTGGTTTGTATGAAGTTAGTGCACTCTTTGTTATAGCAAATACAGAGGTTAAACAAAGGCTTCACGTTTTCAAGTCGTAGGTAGATCGTCTTTACCCCAACTGACATAGTACCTTCAACAGAGTTTGGAAGTATGATTGCCGGCAAAGACAAGAGAGACTGGAATGACCATTTCTGGCTCATAAACCGTCATCAGCCCAACCGAGGCTCGAACCCGCAACTCGTTGATCAGAATTCCAACGCTCTAAACATTGAGCCACATGCTCGTTGTCTTGCTGGGTTCGATCGGGAATACTGACATTCCTCGATGAGTTGGGAATGTTCACATTCGCAAACAGAGGCGGTCAGTTTCACTTGAAGGCACGTATGCGCTTCGCCGCAGCATGTCAGGAACGTGCAGCCTACAGCGTCTCATCATTGGGTGCGGAAACAGTGTTTAAATATAACCTACTTGGTGCAGGTCTAAGAGAAGTCGCTCGGCACTTCGAGACCTTTCTGTTTGAAGAGGATTGGACAACATATTAGCCAACCTGTGCTGTATGCTATAAATTTATAGCACTTCTTCAGCGAGAAGGTTGATCGTGTTCTGATCCTCTACCGTGTTGGTGGCTGGGACGCAAGCTGAAGAGCTTCTTTGATGCGCACTTGTTGCGCTACTCATGATGCTCGATATGGCTCTGCCATACTCGGTTCTCCAAGAAGGACATCTTAATATGCCCAGCCAGAGTGATACCTAGTCGTTTTACCCACTCCGCGAGGACAATAATAGAGACAGGGAGACATGTTGACGTTACCTGCTTGATGACAACGTAGATAACTGGTGAAAATCATCCCCCACATTTGACCACAAGGTACGAACTTATAAGGACCAAAGTCAAAAGACAACCGAGTAGTTCGTTCGATGAGCCACCGAAGAACTCAATGTTCTTTCTTTTGGACAGTACTCACTCCCAGCCATAAGGATGGATCCCCCACCTAAACCTGATCTTTGCCTAAGGAAATCTCTGGGTCAAGGATATTCTCTTGTACTTGCAGAGTATATCGATCAAATTCTGTTAGCTATCTGACAAACCAGCTTTCGGCTTTTGTTTGAAGGGACCATAACGTTCCCCAACCCTACTTTGGCCTTCTGCCTGCAGTTGGCATCCTCACCGTGGCACGACATGACTCATGCAATTTACGCATGTGCAAGTGTAACCAAACCCGGGTGTCGCTCAAGCAATCTATCGATTTTACACCGCCGGTGAGGCCATGCACTCCCACGGTTCATCGTTTGGGCCACGCTCTGACTCCGGCTGGCTAATACACTCTGTTGATGAACCGTCAGCGCGCCAATGCATTGGGTCCCGGGATTGTGGTGGTTTGTGTACGTCCGCTAGTACTCCTAAAACGGAGGCCACGCCTTAGATGTGCTGGGAGGTCAACTCACGGCACGGCAGGTCTTATTGGGGATGCGCAACCAGCACAAACGCCACACGACCTGTATCATGGCACAGCCTAGGTGCAGGCGCACACTGCACCAACCACCCGCACCCGATCCCACCTTCGAGCTTCTTCACCCTTTCTTGATACCGTGCACAGGTGGGTGCCGGAAGAGGGAGGGTGTGGTAGATTTTGGGTAACTCTACTATAGCCATAAACTAATTCACACGCAAGTCCACATCCCTTCTCTCAGCCACATGGTGGACCTCGTCGGAATCTACGGTTAAACTGTCGCACGTCTGCCATAATAGATGCTTCAACAAAACTATCGAAGACTATGGTTCCCTTTTTTTCTTATGTACTGCACTCCAGACACGTTTTCAAAACGGACCTCACTTCCGAGTTCGCTGATCGGCCGTGCTGCTTTACTTATTTGTCGAAATTCTGCACAGGGACGTTTTCCGCCTTATTTGGTATATTATAACAGAGTTCTCATCGAAAAAATCTAAATTGATCGTGTGACTGACAGAGCGATCGGGTGGAAATCTAATAGAGCGCAAGCTGTCCGGTAGACTCACCCGGATTTCACCCCCTTATACCATGGCATTTGTCCCACACTAAGCACATCCTCTTCACTGCGAGGCTTGCATTCCTCCATGTTTCGAAAAAAATCACGTGAACTCCTGTCGCGGGTTCTCGATTTTTTGTCTTATAGTCTTGGTATATCCTACTACGATGCCTACCGCTCTCCCAGGCAATGTGGCGGACAGCACACAACCACGAGTCCTGAATCTCGTCTTCGGAGAGCCCAGATGGCTCTCGGGTGAGTTAGACCGTATACTGTTTTTACTCCTCCTTCTAGACACCGCATTACTATTGGTAACTGTGAGAGTTCTCCCGACTTTGATCACTGGATAAACTATTCTTTTGTCTCCATGGGTGCTTCAATCCGAATATGCATGAGTCCATGGAAATATGCCTTTTTCTATAGTTCTGGTCTCTTTGAGTTTCCTAATCCCCTTTTCACGACCATTTGTTTTCCTGAGTCACCGCTACATCCCCATAATTGACAGACAACCTTCGCTGACTGTTAGTATCTTCCTGTGACTTATTTCCTAAATATAAGACTGTGAGTCATGTTGAAGTTCTGTTCAGTAAATGGACAAGAACACAAGACGAAACGCCCAGTTTAATTGAGTCATGGAGCTTCGCATACCTCCTCCTACGAGAGAAATAATCAATCATCGCGAATTATTGCTGACATGTATAAGGGAGATATGATGGCCTTTGAAGGCTTATAAACACCTTCAGCCAGCTTTATCCCAACCCTAAATCACAGGAGGGTTGTGACTGAAATAGGGCGGCAGAAATGTATGCTAACGAATTTATTGTATGGCAGAAATCTCACCCAGATCCCGCTACAGAATTGTTCGGGATCCTCAGTAAACTGTTTGCCCTCCTTGTGAATTCACACAAAATGGGCTTACTGTGTGCAAACTGCAGGGAACAACGAAGTACGGCACATGAAGAACAACACGAAATGCTACCTTTATATACAGAAGAGCCAGGCTGAATCAGATGAGGTTTATTTGGCACGGGCTGGATACTGGGGTTTTCTCAAAGTTCGTCTTCCAAGCGTCTGCTGGCTGCTGATCAAACTGTGGATCAAAAGTTCGATTTTGAGACCCGAAAACTGCGCCTCCAGCGTAGTCTTTAGCGGTCACACTATAAACCAGCGCTGTGCAAGCAGTTTAATCTCAAGACTTACATTGTTCGACCGTCACGTTCGACTATGGCCACTGTGTGCTCCATAGCATGGTGGTACACGGACGGTGACTTGTTCTGGGTAGTAGTGCGTGTAGACTTTCGCTGCACCTACCTCACTCTCTGTTTCACTCCCCTAATTGCGTCCGGTGTCAACGCAGATTCAAGAAAATCGAAGAGCGTGCAGGCCCGTGGCTCGCCACAAGCAACAGAAAGGAGCGACTTGGATCCCAGTTGAGTGGAAAGGCCATAAAGGCCATATTAAGAAAGAGCTATTGCAGTCTGACTCTCGGTCCGGGGGACCGAGTTAACCTGTCAGCTGGTAGCCTTCCAACCCACGACTTTTGGTTAACCTTGATAATATCAATTGAATGAGCTTAAACTGAAGGGCTTATGCGATGAGGGTGAGGGTGATGTGCGTATGTTGGTGGAGTTAGTGTGCGTTCTTGTTGTGTAGCCTAAGGTGGTTTACCACAGGTTTTCATGGAGTCGCATGTGTCCGAGGATACCCATGCCGTGTGTGAATGTATGGATGCAGTGGAGGCGGGCACAATGACTGTACGTTTTGACCCAAAACACCAGTCTCCGTCATATGAATTCGCAGGTGACCAACCAGGCCGATGTGTGACATGAAGTTGCGGTCGCAGTGTGAGCAGGTGAGTTCGGGAGGGACTGGATTGTTGTCATTTGCAGTATTCCTGGTGATGGTGTTGGTGGGAGTGGCAGGAGGGGGGTGTGCGTGGGTTATCGGTGCTGTCGACATTGCGGTGAGTTCCTCTGTTGTGGCGGCGCATGTGACCGAATAGGCCCATGCGATGTGTGCGAGCAGTGTTGGCCTTGAAGTCGGGCGCGGTGACCGTATGTTGGAGCTAAAGGCACTGGTTTGCCCGTCTCCGCGCGACGGTTTCGCAGTTGACCGACCAGGCCGCTGCTGAGGAAGATTATATTCTAGTCTAGCAATCACGGCCTCTAAATACCGTATGATAAATGTCAAATTTCCAAAATTTGCTAAAGCGAACAGTCTCATGTGTCCACTGATCTTTTTCTTTACCTGTCACCTTCTTGTATTCATCTTTTCATCAGAATTCTGTTTTTTTGTTTTCACTTAGAATGGCATATGACGAAGATGAATTGGAAGACATTCCTGGGTAAGAAGCATAACGGTGAACCGTTCAGTGAAAGAGAAAACTCATTTCTTCACCGACGATCGGTTGCAGAAATCGAGTGGCTTTTGAAATTTTGGAATAGGGCACACTTCTGATTCAAGTACCTGGCAATTTTTCACTTGCATATCGCCACAAACTCGCATCATAGTCTGTAATTTAACCACCTAGAACCGTTAATCGTTACCCTCCCCCACGAAAATTTGCCCGGTGTTCTACGTCTGGGCTATCACAGGTTTGCCGGCCAGGTGGGCCTATAATTTATATATTCCCCAACAGTCCGTCCATCGGTTTTGACGATTTCCATCGTACGCTCCAGAGCACGGTGGTGCAAGGAAGATGATTAGTTTTAAGTAGTAGACTTGTCCTGAATAAGGGGTATTTGGGTGTGTTGGATGTGCGCTTTTCTTTTTAAAACTCTTTGGGCATTTTCAATCTTAAAACGACCAAGCCTACCTATCTATCCAGTCCTCACGAAGAGGACGGCTACATTAAATAACTTTCAGTATCCCTGCATAGTTTACACACTTTTCATTTGGCAGTTTTAGTTACCTGGTTTTGAACAGGATGGGACACTGTTATTAGCATCTCCGCCTTCATATTGCAGGTGACTTTGCACTGCATTACAGGATGGATTCGGTTAAGGGTTAAAGTTAGGACGTACGATTAGGTATCACTACTTCCACCACCACCATCACCTGTAGTACTCGCGAGGGATTACTTGTACCATTTCTCGCACCATTTTTTCGCTATGATAACCCGAGCTTAAATGCTGTTCTCTCTCTCTCTCGCTCTCTCTCTCTCTCTCTCTCTCTCTCTCTCTCTCTCTCTCTTGACATGTTTAGTTTCGCTGCTATTGAAAATGGAGCGTCGTCACCGGAGCGGATGCGTAAGTCAACTATCGCACTTCCACCACTTGACGGGATGCGGCCGCAGTCCGCCGGTGGTATTCGACACGTTGCGTTGACTGGGCGACAGACGCCAAGGGTGAGCCAGGGACGCCTTGCGGTGTTGTTTTCAGTAGCAGTTGCAGCCCGCGTGCCGAACATTGAGACATTCAGGGTTGTACGGTAGATACACTATCCCATAAAAGGTTCCCCAAAATTCTGATATGTGGTTTCAAGTAGGAGGGGCTACTTCCTTAGAGATGTACTATTGATTATCGTAAAACACTTCCTAAGATATGTCAGGCTCGCCAGGAGGCCGACCGCAAAATGTTACGAGCTCTATACTACTTATTCTTAGTAGCTTATATGAATTTGACATTCGCCTTACACGACAAATATGTAGCATAGAGTTTGCAAAGCCTGAATACGGTTGTAACGTCAGGAATTAAGAAAGTTTTTAAAACCGAAATATACCCTCTTTTGTGTATCATATTTTAAGAAGACATACTTGGCTACGAAATAATCACAAGAAATAACGTTTTATTACCGTCATCTATACTATATATTGTAATGTATAAGGGCGTTGAAAATCAATGGAAAGCCATTTTTTACAATGTCGTTTTAAGGGAGCCAGAAAGACGGTCGTTTAAAAGCTGGCATCCTGATGGGAATAAAATAGCTTAAGATTATTCTGTGTGATAATTCATCTTACAGCTCAACTTAAGTAATATTTTATGATCGAAAACCCTTTCCACAGTTCTATTATAATTTCAATAAATAGCACGGTCGAAAGTAAATTAGACAAGACTTCAGTTTGCCGGGCTGCACGTGAGCATGTCAAGGTATGCATACTTAATTCATTTTAAAGTTCAAAGGCCCTCTTGATCAGTACAGGCAAGTGGACCAGTTATGCGTTCTAGACTTGAATCTAAATAGGTATTCCTAAAGTCAATATGAGCCAACCTCCAGTAAGAGGCATTCTTTGCCGCGTATACCAACGGACCGCCGGACAATTACGGCCACATAATCAATCAGTATGATTGACGGATATCATGAACGATCCCATACGTTTTAAAGGCACTTATGTGATATTGGTGACTCGGTTATTTCTGCAAATAAATAATTCCTCCTGCTGCTGCTGTCAAGGTTCTATTTTGGCGTACCCGCCTCCAGTACCAGTGAATGGAAGGATAAAGGTGTCAAAAAACTCCTTACTTTTTAAGGAGAGGTTACTGCGGTCTCCTTATCGGACTTCATATTTCCTTCTTCCCTCTGCATGTGGCAATAGAATTCAGTTGACGGGAGAACCCAGGGCTCGCGCTTAGTGGCCTTGACGAAGGAAAGCGATCTCCAGGCTTTCCCCATTGGCCCCGAGCCCAGTGCCGTCTTCGAGAGAGAGGGATCCGCGAAGAGCCTGTCTGAGGATTGGAAAAAAGGAGAATCCGGCGAAAGAGTGACGCAGGAGTCTGAGAAGGTCGGAGTTGGAATGGCAGCTGCGCCACCATCCAGTGCTACTGCGACTGTCCGACACTCCTCAGGTGAGAATCCCGACCTTGCAGAAGTCTTCGCATTTCTAGTTTTTTTCTAGAAACTCTTATCTCGCGTACCTCTCTCCTCTGGCCCACCACCAAAACTTGTTTTTATTGACGCATCGTCTAGTGACCTGCTTTATTACAAGCCGGGATTTGTATGAGTCAGGCGAGACATTTTCAGGTATTCACTGCAGTAGTATTTTGGTTGTAGCTGTAAGCGCGTAAACGTGTCCGTGTGCAGTTTTCAACAGCTGCTAATTCCCAACTCGTGGTTATGGCGGTAGATTTGAGTGGGCAGCCCCTGTAAGGTGAGGGGTGCACAAACGAATGGTGTGTGCCCTTAAACCTAACAGCAAAGCCGATCAGAAACGGGACAGGGGGGAGAGGGGAGGGAGCAATCGGTGAGGACCAGATCATACGAGTCTTGATGAGTTCCATTGTTATGCCCTTGACATACACCTGACTGGTCTCCCGTCCAACAGGTCGTCTTGATCAAATCTCCGCATCAGAACTCAACACCAGGAGTGGGAGAAAAGAGTGCATTGACGTATTTTGACTTCGTACATAAAACGAAAAAAGAAACGTATGGGAATTTCCAAGGTTGAGCTGAAGTTCGACTGTGTGGCTAATGCGTCGGCTGGACGCCTGGCACATCTGGCTGTCGCAAGCTCCAGGTCAAGGTTTTTAAATGTAAGTGGACGGAGAAAATAGAGCTCCTAAACTAGCGCCTACGTTTGTTATATTACTCCAATGAAGTGTTGAAACAAACGTGAATATAAGCTGTACAATTTTGGGAACGTTAAAATGAGCGACAAACAGAAAATACAAAGTTATTGATTCAAGGAGGTGGAAGTGGTTAACACGGCCTGCTCCATGCAAACCTAAGCCGAACACTAACTCTAATTCTAATCTATAACCCGACCCTTGCCCTAAACCTAGATCTCTCTAATCCTGAGGAGATAAAAATGATGGATATGGAGACGATCCCTGTTGAAAACGAGCGTGAGAACCCTGGTAACGCGGAACAAATCTCAGATGATCATCCAATGGACACTGGGCATAAAGAAGACCCGTGATATATATGTACGTTTCCTTATTTTGAATTTGTTGGAGGAGCCATGAGGGGGTGGCCAAATGTTTTGGGGTTTTCTTAGCGAAATTCCTCCCAAGACCCATTTTATCCAAAATGCATCAGACCAATAAGCACCATGTTCCAGTGATCGCCTCTTTTTCTGAATTACTCCCTGGACCTCGCCTGTTCGTTTATATCGATCATAAGTCCTGCTTGCTACAAGCTAAAATGAGGGAAACTTTATGAGTTGCCATGGTAGCTGGCCACTGCCCTCGCAAGTTGATGTTCTTTTGGCAATCTCATATATTCTTGTAGGCTGTTGCTTGACGGTAAAACAAACCTGCGTGCAAGGACCATACATAGAGACTTCGAACGATCGGAATGCAACCATAAGTATTAACCGAAGCAGGCATTTTAACGATATCAACGTGGGTGGATCGGAGTTTTTGTAGTTGCCATACTAAAGACACCATTAACTCTGTCCCGGGTAAGAACCACGAAATCCGTATGGGTAGCTGGTCTTGTGTAGCCTGCTGGTTTTTAAAAAGAGATCAGTTGACTGGTAGCTTTCCTGTGCCTACGGTAGGAAAGGGTCATTGCTGATTTCGGTTTTTTTCGATCGGTGATATTTGCGCAGGTTAGCCATTACCAAGAAGAGAGCACTAAGCGGTTTAAAAACACAGAAACAAACTACTTCCACCGTTGTCACCAGATGATTAGCATTTTCCGGGTGCAGAAAGTCGTTTCACGCACTTCATTTGCCGGGAAGTTAATGTGAAGACCAGCGTATCCCATGGCAGCAGATCCGGCGGCCTCGGTATTTTCTTTCTATAATGGTGGCCGGTTTTGTTACGTTGGTCGTAAAAGTGTGGATGACTGCCACTTCGCAGTAGGCTAATAGTCACCCTTAGGACAATTCAGAGCAATTTCTTTGTCATCCTTTGTTGTGCTTTTGTGTGTTCTTCACAGATCCCTTATAGCCCATCGTCATTTTTTACTGCGGTTGAAGTGCTAGCGCAAATATTCATCTTGACAGCAGCAGACCACTTCTGGTAGTCCTTAGGAGTTTGGCTTCCTGCTTGACGATTGTTTTCTGCTTTTAAGTCTAATATCCATCTTCTTAAAGTTAGCACTCCCATCCCAAAAGCGGAAAGTGTCATCTCATAGCTTTTCGCGAAGCCGCCAGCATTAGGATCGGTTAGCAAACTTCTGCTGATGGCCTAAACAGGCAAGGTACTACCGTCTTCTAATCCGTGTTTCCTTTATTCGTTCTGAGTGTTCTTCTAGATTGATACACGTGTTTGCTGGTAGAGGTCAGAACTGAATATATGACTATTTTGGCAACCGTTTGCTACTGGCGTGGGATATTCAAACACTGGGAATGCGAGTATTTTAGGGAAACTGAACTAATTTGTTGTTAAAGCAGCGCGCTTATTTGATAAATTTCCGAGTCACTTTTACCAACTTATGAAAAACTCGTCGGCCTCGGTGGGATTTGAACCTTAGTACATCCAACGCTCTAGCAAACTGAGCTACGAGGCCCCACTGGGGTCAGAGGGATTATTCAAATCTGCCAAAAATCCTCTGCTATATATATATATATATATATATATATATATATATATATATATATATATATATATATATATATATATATATATATATATATGCGTTGATTTGAAGTACTGTCGTATTGTTATCTTTCCTTTTAAATTTTGCATAATTTCTGCTTTAACATTGACACACTTTTCATGTACACGATTATAAAACAATTCCATCTTTCACTTTCCTTCATCTCCTTACATACTTTTAGACTGAGGCCGTTTGGTACGTTAAACGCAGCGAACGAGGTGATTTTAAAAAAACAGTAATATCCCTGATGGCACCGATCACGGAAAATTTTCGCTTGAACTATTCTTACCTACGTTTTGCTCAACTTCCAGGACAAACAGCTTGCCTTCTTGTCTGTCTCTTCTTCGGTTTTACTAAATTTAATTTCCATAATGCACATCACACTCAGTAACTCAACGTGGTCCCTCGGCAGCCTTGGATTGGCTGCTTGGTTTCTTGTACTAACATCATATACATGAACTACTCATTCTCTCGGAGAAGCTAAATTAGTCGACTGGCTTCGAACTTCCTCCATCTACTGGTGTCCGTATTATTCTCCTCCTAATTGGGATTGGTCTTGATCTCGTAGTGTTGAGCGTTGGCCCATGACATTATCTGCCATGGTAATTGAATATGTCGGGTAATATTTCGTCAACAAGTCACATGCACAGAAAACAAGAGATTTTCTGTGTTTGCAGAGTATAAGTCCTTGTGAAATAGAACATTCATGCAGTTTGTAAGTGGCATTTTATTGTTTGAATCACAAATAATTATCCGAATGGACCTCATGCCTCATTCGGAACGTCGAACTTTGATAAAATACGCCATGACAAACAAATACTTTTAGATCTTGTTGAAACGGTCCAGCACCGTCTGTGAGAATTTTACTGTATGCCTAACGAGATAGATACCTAGGTATGGAGCTACATACCCTATAAAAAAGAAAGGTTCGCTATAGCTGCCTCCCTTAAAACCTTTTAGAATTCGTAGAATTTATATTTCGTTAGCGCCGGGAAGGCACTGGTGAAACAAACATTGGTAATGATACAAAATTATGACAATGTCTGCAGATAACTGTACAAATATTTAATAATGAAGGCAGGAATTGCCCTGTTAGGGCAATAGTTCGCGATGTTTTGAAATTAACTGTGAACTAGCAAATAGGTAGTGAAAACAAACTTCTACCGTGAAAGTGGAGGCAGATTTCAATAAGCCTCCATTTTCGAAAAGAGGGCAGGAGAAAAAATGCTTAGGAACATAAGGTAAAGGGGAAGAGTAGGCTAATTTCAGAATGAGCTAATGAAACGTCGATATGGTTCGTACTTGATCAATAAGGTGGATGCAAAAAAATCTCACGAAAAGGCGTCAGTGGACGTGAGGCCTCAGGATCTCAGGATCCAGAATTGAATTCTGATGCTGGTAAGTTTCCAACGAAACGGGAGCATTATTGACTGTACGTCCAAACGACTTCCATCGTTTTAATAACTGGTGGCATAAGGAGACATCATGGTTCCTAGGGAACTCAAGGTAGAGAAAAATAGTTTCAAGAATGTCTCTTAAATTCCCGATGGTCTTTTCTCCGAGTCATGGAGCGTTTTGATGTGGAGGATGCAGGAGGAGGTATAATTAGTGCTGAATTTCGTAGGTTATAAGGAAGACAAACGGGGGTAATTACAGAAAGCTTGGGGAGAATTTAAGCCATGATTAAATCAAAAAAGGGCATAAAAGCCTGCTTCCATTCTCCTAACCCAAAGAAATATTTGCTTTTTCAGCTGGCATCTGGTTGAGTAAAAAGTATTTGAAATAGTCGCATACCGGAGGTTTTTGTTAAATTTCATTGGAAATTTACAATTTTTGAACGGCTAGATTAGTTCATTAATTCTTTCAAAACAACTGACACATGGTGGGTCGCCGAGACCGCCACCGCAGCAGCAGGATCATCACTCACATGAGCATCTGTGCGACCTCGAGTGTTACCTCCTGCATTCGCACAAGGAGTAGCTGTGCCCAACCAAACAGCACAAACTCGTACGTGCACTACCCTGTCACCCCGGTGTTCACTGGCTGTCTCCTAACCCTACCACCACCACCACCGTCTGACAACTCACAGACCGCAGAAGGACAACAGCAACAACGTGGCAGGAGGAGTAGGAGGAAAGTGACCACACCTGACGGGTAGTCGAGAGGCCAGACAGCCTACCGCAATAATGTTGAACCGTCATGACTGACAGATCCGATGCATACCACCATACACGCATACATCACCACCCCGCACTGCCGCCGCTGTCGAGGCGATGGAGGACAGAAGAAGTAGGGGCAGTATGGCAGCAGCGAAATATGCATGCCATGAGCGGGAATTGAACCAGAGCACCAGTATGTGACAAGCCTCGTTGTTACCCCTACCTCGCCGTCGCACAAAACAGACTTTGAAGGCGACAGCGTTTTAGGTGACTGGATAAACGTTCGCTGCCCAAAAATAGTTCGATTGTCTGATGTTAACTGTTGTCTCACCAGACACGATTATGTTGTTGTAAGGACTATCCTTCGTTAACGGGCCTTTTTTATTGGAAATACACGATCTACTAAGTTGCATATCTTTTAAGGAGGTTCAGTCTTACTGAGTCCTGGTTACCTTCTGGATCGTTTAAGGCCGGTGGGATTCAATTTAATTCAATTTATTGAGGGAAATAGGTATGGGCCAAACATTTTGATTTCTTTTCTTCTATTTGGAATCGTCTTACGGGTTTATTGTAAATTGAAATTTCAACCTGATTATAAGAAGTATCACCCCACCCGGATAGCTAGTTTAAAACGACGTTTCCTAGGGTCTGCATGGGGTCTGCTACTATTCCTCCTATGTAGACTCGACTTATCAGAGGTAATTTGACCATCCTTCTCCCGTTTGTGGATTAATTTGATAATTCCATGACTTGGATTGATCAACGGTATCGTACCACAGAAGCAAAACACCCAAGATATTACAGAAAAAAAACTTTAAATTCCGTTTGCACATTGTCTCAGAAAACGAGAGCTATCTTTGCACCGACTGTGCTGTGAATTCGGAGATCCTAACCAAAGGCATTACTTGCTATTGAGGTTTGCGGTGAACATGCTTTACAACTTCTGTCCAATCAATGCACTTAAAACTCTTATCAGGCTTAAATTCGAAGGTTGACATTCAAAGGTTTTCGGAAGCCCAGTGGGTTTTGCTCACGAACGTGACCTTAGCTTGCCAGTGATCTGTCGGTTTTGGAAAATTGCAGAGTTAAGCCACAAAGCGCTGTCATTCGCTTTAAAGCCTGCCAACTACAAAACGTATGTAACTTCACTACTTCCCTACCCCATTCAGCAGACATATTGCATGCAGCTAGTGTCCAAAAACGGATCATAGTTAAAAGAGACGATTACATTAACATTTTTATTTATTAAAACATCAATACTCTTTACTTCCGTAAACATCGGTATAAGTCCCATAAGCTGTGGGTGTACTTAAGAGATCTGCAGATTACATTTTAAAAGCCTGTCAATGCATGAATGGAATAAGCCAGAGCGATGGCCACTGAACTTCTGTTTCGAGTATTCAAGGAACGACTGGATTGCATATGGGAGGCACGACGAGGTGCTGAACGTTGAGACTGATGCTAACTCTTTTGGATGTCTGTGTGTATGCAGGTGTTAACACATACTTTTCCTTGCTGGTGAGGCAATCTTTCTTCCTTCAGCCTGTTTTCTCTTCCGCTATATCGCTTCTCTTCGAAGAGTCGCAGCTTAATTCAAGGTGTATGTATCATCACATAACTCAGGGGTTAATTTCAATGTGGCGGAGATGGGACAAAGCACAATGGCCGGCATATATTGTGCATCGAAAGTAGTTGGTGTTCAGAGCCCTCTATGAGTGACTCGCTCTGGGTCCGCCTGTGACTCGGTCCGCTAGCGTGATCTGGGCTTCAAGGAATAAGTATCATGTTTGGTCTATATTTGTCCACTCGGTGATTTCATCGGGTGATTGCAAATTTTGGAGAAGCCTGCTATGTGCTGTCCTAAATTTAGCGTGTGCGCATGTTCCAGCCTCTTGTGGTGCTGATCACATGATTCCTAGTGCGGCCTATGCGCCGGTATTGGAAGGTTTGGAGGCCAATGTGGACGGATTTTGGGCAAATGGTATCGAATTGTTTGGTAAATTGGGACGTGTATATTTTTCAAGCAGATTTACAAGACCCCAACTGCCAAACCGCTTGGAACCCAAATTGATAGTTTGGTGCAAGGATGAGTCCATTACATGTAGCCACCACTAATTTGAGGCAATCTGCCGAATTTCGCTGAGGAGGTCCCTAGCTGGCCACCATACACCCACTTTAAATTTACGTGTCAATAGTCACAACTGCAAGCTGTGCAAGTGAAGACAGTCGTTGAAACCAGATGCAGACTCCCGTTCCAAAGATCGATTGATGAATTCTCATTTTAATGCTAGTTTTAAAAGCTTTGAATTTACTGCATTGGCGTTTACCGCAGAGTGAGATTCGTAATGCTCGAAGAACAATTATGAAAAAAACTATTTAGGTAAGGTGATGTTAAGGTAAGTACAGGGTGATTGGTTGCTCTTTCAAGTAAGAAAGCTCCCGTGTTTATCCTCGTTGATTTCAGTATGCTGAAACATGTGCAAAAAGCAAAACCATGTAAACAGACTGAATCCAAGGGCAATTTATGTCAGGATATTGTTGTGGCAGATTGATCTTATTAACTTCACCGGGTTTTATACCTTTTCCAATTGAGCACGTAAGAATGATGACCAAGCTGCAGTTATCTCCTTTAAATGATTGAAAAATAGTACAGTTACATGAAATAAGCGCACGCTGCGCACGTTTCCATCAATAAATTGATCTTAAGTGAATTATTTCATTCTTAAAAAGCTTTTCGCGCATCAATTTCATACAGCGAACAGAACTAACACCTTAAAATGACTGCCATAGTACTACTTCAAATTCTGATATAGAAATATCATGAATTAGGCAATGTACTGTAATATTTGCATTCAGATAGATTCATTACAGTTGAATTATGCAACATTACGGTATACATAATTTAGGTGCACTATTTCAGTTGTTCCAAGGAACTTAACTGGACGAATTCACCTTCAGCTATGTATAGTAAACAAAGATTCTCGGGCATGAAATTTGGAAAGATAATGATAGAAAAAGTTCGCAGAAAATGTTAACAACTGTTTGAAAAAAGAACGATATGGAAAACTACATGAATTCATTTGCAGTGTTATAAATTTCTGGATTTTGGGCACGCATGGTATGACGATTTATGTCAGCAGTCGGTCGAACAGCCCATCGCGAACTGTCGTAGCGAAATTTCGCTGCTTCTACCGACCTTGCTAACATTGGAGCAAATACGGAGAAATAAATGGAAATAAGCAAAGTAAACAAGTCAGCTGCCTATCAGGTTGCAACGTGAAGCATGGATCAATGGTCCATAGCATTGAAATTCTGTTTAGGTTCAACACAAACTTTAGTGCAGCTTTCCGGAGGATAATTAAATCTTTAATTGCATGTAGCCTACTCAAGATCGATGGCCTTGAAAGAAGAAAAAAACGAAGGGATCCATATTATGTTTTCGGTCTGTCATTTAAAGGCATGATTGAAAAACCAAACAAAGATTCACACTAAATTAATTGCCCAATGCATAAGTTAGAAAATCGAACTGGATGGATTTTCTATCGGACCCTTCGGCAACTGGAATGACAGACAATATTTTCAACTATATATCGGTTTTACCTTTGGTTTTTTAATCCTTAAAAGATATAAATCGAAAACCAGTTTCATGACGAATTTTTCAAAAGGTATATAACCTCAGCATTCAAAGGTCGTGAAATTCGGGGGTGTTTAATAGACTAAATATTAAGGTTTCAGATTGAAACACTGTGGTGTCTTAGAGGTATGGTAATACACTTTTAATCTCTAGTGGAGTTGTTTTGTATGAAACAGTAGAGAAAATGAATGGAGGTTCGAAAATAAGTCTTACGATCACCTGTCCCACTTGATACAAGGTGCAGTGCCCAATTTATTTTATTCTTATTGAATATCTGTGAGCGATTATTTAGTAGGTGGGTTTGGAGCGCGTTTTGTTTTCTCTGGGATGCTGATTTACTGCCACAGCGTTGGCTTCGCCTAGTAGAGTTCTTTAGTTGTCTAGGTTGAGTCTCTTCATTGGACACCTAAAAGAAAATCTTTCGTATAAGGCTACAAATTTATCCGACCCCACTAAAGTTGATGCTTGAAAAAAGACCGCGTGAGTTTATTCTGCTATTTCATCTGCCTTGAATTGGCACTTGGAGTTACCATTATTACTTTGGTTTTGTCTTGGAGACCGTCTTCCGTGTTATAACCGCACTCGGCTTGCTTTCCTTAGGACACATCTATTAAAACCATACTGTTCCCGTATTTGAAGCGCATTGGTTCGCTTTTAGAGTATACGGCCATACAAGGCAACCTTT
>WEDG01003264.1:0-60270 GCA_017591395.1 Schistocephalus solidus | reverse complement strand
TAGTATTGGCCTAGTACTTGAACCCTGAACCCCTCTTGACCGCAGCAGACCTTGACCTCTCTTGGCCGATGCACACAACCTGGCGCCGACCCACGAGGAAGTTTCGATCACTTGAGGAGGTTACCTCTGATTCCAATTCTTTCTAGCTTGCAAACATTTAACTTCGAAAGATATAAAGTCCTTATTGTCTGTTTCTTTCCCAAACTCGCAACTTTTGGATTTTGAAAAGGGTCCTCCTGGTATTTGAGGCAGATCCCTTGATATTATATTGGTCTCTAATTATATTTTTCCATCATCCTCTGCAGAGTCAATCTTTGCATTCACTTTTTCTTCCCCTCCTTTTTAAACTAGCATTGCCAACTCTTGACAACCTTGATACTTTCCTTCGAATTTGCAACCCTGACGATAGTCTCAGGATCTGTTGATGATCAAAGTGGGTTCTGATGGTTTCGCCTCTTTGGTGATGGACTATACAGTCAGCAAGGTCGCATCTCGATGATGATCTCGTGACCTCTACTGTCCCCTCTTCGTTTCGACCATGTTGTCTACGATGAGTTCGTCCTCTCTCACCTCCACTGGTGTTTTATAAACAGTAGCTCTGACTGCTATATTACCTCTCACCCGACAAGGAGCGTCCCGAACCCTCATACGCAGTCAGCAACATCACAATACTATCCCATTGCATTTAGCTATTAATTTTTTAGTGAAGCAGTTTTTTTCTCCTATTTTTTTAAATTGGCGGCTCGCCGAACTCCGCCTCCGATTTAACCCTAGGAGTTTTTTTCACTGCTTCTTTTCGAGTTCACCGTATATGCCAACGATTGTTGACTTTTTGTTTTATAAATGGCAAATCTTTTTTTGAATCGGATATGTTTACCATACTACTCATTTCTGCTGTTCATATGGATGCTCACATAGTGCAGCAATTATCCACTTTGTATTTATTTAAACCATGATACTAAGTTTGTAATGATGGGGCCCTCTGGGCCTTAAATATACAATTTATTTATTTATTTATTTAAAAGTAGTCATCGTGCAGCTACAGTATCCAAAACGCCTTTTTGGAAAAAGTCAATCAAAGGCAATGTGAACCGCTCAGTGTCTATCTTCAAAGGCTTAGGGTCACCTCTGGATCGAATACAGTGTATTCGTTGTAGCATGATCTTTCATCTGCAAACCCGTGTTGACAGCTTCATACCAAAAGTTACTCAAGTCTCGTAGGAATTTCAGCCCAATGTCGCTCTGATGATGAATCCGTTTCCACTAATCTTACCCAGGATGCTGTTGAAAGCTTATCGACTGCACTTCTGTCATCCGACCATACCGGCTATACCTGCCAAATCTACTAACCCTAAGAAAACTCCTAGTAAATCTAAATCTGTGGCTAATCCAGGCTTTAAAAATCAGCAATGGCATTACCGATGGGAAACCTGCTAACCCCTCAGCATCTACAACAGCTGCGAACGCTAACGCTAGCATCTTTCCCAACCCAAAAAAATTGTCCGAAATCCACAAATATTTAACGCTTCAAATTATGCTACCAGTTTTTCGAAATCATTTATTCCTTTTTCAAATGCACGTTTTTCCGCCAATTTTTGCTAACGTCCCTCAAAATCTCATTTCTATTCCACCCCCTATCTTTCAAACGCCACAATATAGCCTTCCCTTCCAAGGTTTTCATCCAAATATGCCACTGTACAATAATCTCAGTTCTCTTAACAGTAACATTTCGACAAATTGTAGACCAGAGCAATTTTGTTTCCCACCTTCCGTTTCTTCTTTAGTTTTCTTCTCCGCCACCAAAATTATCCTTTTTTTATAAATACTGATGAGCGTAACCTGCCGCTCAGGAATACGCTCAGCTTAGTTTCACTCAATGCGAGGTCAGTTGTAAATAAGATGGCTGAGCTTAGAACAGTAGCCTTTGAGCTTGATCCAGATGTGCTGTGCATCACTGAATCCTGGGCCCACTCTCTTATTTCTGACTCGACGCTTGCTATAGATAATTTCAATTTGTACCGACAAGACCGTGCTGAAAAAACGTGGCGGTGGTTGCCTCCCTTTATATAAAAGTCATCCTTTGTACATTTCCCTTTTTCATCTGAACATTTCGTCCTTTTTCTGGAAATGTATGCTTTTGCTTCAGTCATCCTCCCGCACAATAAAAAAAGCGGTAATTGGCTGTGTCTCTAATCCTCCGTGTTATTCTGGCAATGAAAGCGATACGAAAAGTTGCAGACACTCCAAGGTGAGATTTTATCCATTCCATAAGAGGTGGAATTAGACTGTTGTCTGATATCTTTTTTGACAGTTTCTTCGCTAAAACAGACCTCATTGAGGGTAAATGCTGTAAATGCAATGAACATTATCGAACTTATGTCTACTTTCCTAAAATAAATATCCCATAAGTCATTTTCCACCTGATACCTGTTGCTGACCCCGACTACATGCCACATACATGCTTCAACAAATTTCGCAAACATGCGTAACCGTTAAAACTCTTTCAGCATGACGATATATGCCCTACGTGGACGTTTGCATTTTCCAGACTGCCTGTCACCGAAATAACTTTAATAAGGGACTTTATCTGGTGTGCAGCGGTCAATCATAGGTCAAATTTTGCCAAAGTGTTGACAGACCTCCGACTCAACACATGTGAGCTCCTGAAATTTTATCATGTGTTTTATAGTGACGAGCACCTTTAGGCCGTAATGTCAGAACCTATGGCATGTAGCAGTTGACAGCGGAATGTCGACCGAAACAGGTCGTTCATATGACGACCCTAGTTTTAATTGCAGAAATCGAATATTCACTCTTCTTAATGGCTGTCATGAATTTGTAGAAACTTAAATGTATGAAAGACTGCTCACCGTTACTCAATTCTTGATATCTATAAACCAAAACAGTTCAACCATCATAATTTGACGATATCCAACGTGTCTACCCAGATGGCTTCCAAACTGCACTATGCGTTGGGGATTGGTTAAGTGAGAGAACGAACCGATCGGTCTGGGCAACCTAAATGATGGCATGTCACTCTCGCCGCAGGAGTTTTCGACCGAGGTGGGATAGATTATGGTGAGGGAAGCGGGAGGATAGGTAGGGAGTAGTCATGCCGGGCGTTGGGACACACGCCACACCCGAAACCCTCAAAAAGTTCGGCCAGCCTTTTGGAACGATTGACCGGGATGTGGCGCTAAGCAGTGCTTAGCAGTCTGGAGCCAAAAGTTGGATTTAGGTGCTAGTTAGCTGATGCTTGTAGCCACCACAAATATCATGCAACCTGGTACATTTCACAGATTTTTTCTAAATAGAAACCACTTCACCCATCTACAAACACATGCATCTGGACTATTTTTGCAACCACAATCTTCAAAACCTCCTCCTTCTCCCTCCACGACGGTAGCATACACTAAGGCACAGTGTTAGCACATAGCCTAAACAGTTGAGTATCCTGCCTTATGCTTAACTTAAACTGGGTGCCAAAATCTGCTTATTTGCTTTCAGTATCACAGTTGTGACGATGAACTGTCAAATTCAGCCAGAAATGGTCAGTTCTTCATGCCTTATCGTCGCCTGTTACCCATCAGTGTGTGAATGAGTGCGGTGGAATTCGAGTTCCAGAAACAACCAGCTTACACTGCACAACTTGCGCAACACGATTGTTGAAATAGCCAGAATTGACCTTATTTATGTGACTTCCACTGATAGTGTAGATTTTTTGGCTATTTATTGCGTGGTAAAGGATTCAGGGAAAGTTATGAATGTTCTGCCGAAGGCCAACGAGGCTACATGCGTGCACAACAGCCTCACGCTAATGGGATAAGCGGCTTCAGGTGTGCATTTCACATCTGTATTAGTGTTGGCGATTTCTCTGCACTTTAGGTTCTGACTAGGTTCTGCTTTTGTCCCCCAAAGCACTTAAGGTAGCGTTTATTTATGATGTATTACTCGGAACTACACGAATGTCTATGTGGACATTCAAGACTGGAGTTCGAAGATGCAACGAGATCAATCGGCCTCCATCCTCTCCGTAAATGGGATTGGGAAGCATCGTGATAGCGTTTGGTTATGACTCAAACAGTGCAGCTAAGGCTTAGGAAACGCAATCACCAGTATTCAGCAGTTTGGGTGCAAGTAAATATGGCTAAGTCGACAACTCGGAAAAAAACGGTGGTTATCTTTTTTGCGAAAAAGCTTCTTACTCCTCTTTTTTCGTTCGTTGCTTCGCAGCCAATTTCAAAGACGTTAGCGTTAACGTGAAAAGTATAATTTAAGGCATTTTCGCGTTCTGCAACGAGAATAAATTGATGAACGCATAACACGGGGTAAACTGAAGAAAATGGAAGAATTATTTGAGGGAACTAGGACTTTGAGTGGCTGCTCCAAACTATGTTAACACAGAAATATAAACCAGGTCAGAGAAGAGATTGAGGATAGTTCGAAGGAAATATCAGACTCCGAACGCGACTGATGAGCTTTACTTTATCGTAGGTGGTGAAATTCGTGAAACAAAATTCCTAAACACAATTAGGGCAAAATGGGCTTGCGTATGTGACGTTGTAATATTGGTTAACTTATTTTAGTTCGGGCGTTTTAATGTACTAGATTCCGGTCGACTGGAGAACATGCGCCTAATAAAATGGCTACATACGCTGTATGTATTTTCTCTACACATTTATGGTGTTCCACAAATTCAAGCATATTTTTTGGGGACAAGCGGGAGGATTAGCTGGCCCCGTAATGTCATGTTTCATCCAGTGTGTATGTAAATCCAGAACTGTCAAAGTGCCAATGGCACGAAAAGTCCATTTATTGCGCTTTATCTTTAGGAATAAACGGCAGAACAGAAGGGAATTTCGGCCTGGTCGTCAAAAAGGAACACCTGACCCGATGTACTCTATGAATTTGTGACGGCATTCCTGGACAAAATGGCAACCCACGCTCTAAACAAAAGAGTCAGTCACCAATCATTCACGCAAGGTATGTCGACTACTTCCTCGCTAACTAAATGGTCCTCGAAACTTTTGCTCCACTGCGTAATACCTTATAATTGCTTCAGCATTCAAATGTGCCTAATGCAGTCACCACGGTGATTCGGGGGAACTCGTGGGACAAAAATTAACCTCTTCAGCCGTATTTAATGGTATCTGTCTCCTAAACTGCATAAATGAGATCGTCCGAGATTTTCTTCTGACAGGCATCGTCAACTTAGACCACTAAAAATTTTAACGACCGAGAAGGGTAAGACTGGAAAATTAACTCAGTCACTATGTTTCGTGCGGTGTTATGAACAATAAAACAAATCGATAAGTCGTATTTTGTCATACAGTTCTGATAGAACTGGGTGCTTGTCACGTCCAATCAACTTCGACTATTCGTACTCGTATGTAACAATGTGTAAAAATTTGGGTGCGCACAAAAACTGAACCCAACTGCAGGCCATTTTGGGTGGTGGTTAGAGTTTGATTGCTCCGGACGGCCAATATGCCAGAAATATGAGTTCTGTTCTCACGCGCAATCATCGCTGGCCCTGCAGCTGTCTGCTAGGGCATCCAAACAGAACGTCCACATCGTGATTCGCCCAAGGCTCAGATCAACGTATATCACTCCTACATGACCTGCAACTAGGGTGTACCCGATGAAACCATACGTAATCAAATATCGACTGTGCTTCGGATCACATGTATCAGTCTGATCTGATTCGCTTAGGAGTGGTGTTCACCCCAACTCATCCGGCTGATTTGCTTTGTGCAATTGCCAAAAAGGCCTACCAATTCTGAACATTGTCACCTTCTGGATCCATATGCATATGATTCAGCAACGCCAGCTACAATAATGGAGAACAATCCTTCCTGAGTCCAAACAGCTACGGGCAAAGAGTGCGCTAAAAATTGTGCCTCGTCAGTGTCATCGATTAGAAATATTTCGTTATCATTTATTATAGCAGGAATATCGTGACCACGCTTACAGGAAGATTGATGATGAAAGATTTTAGCAACTGATTTGGCGGCGTTTTAATTACTGAGAATAGTGATTCTCTCTGCTTGACGTGTCTTTGTGGCCATTTAAAAAATTATTGTGTTTCTGGTATTTAAGGATAATAAACTAGTACAAGAATCCCACAGTTGCCTTCTCAACTTTTTAGTCTGTTACGAAGAGGGTGAGAAACAAGGGTATCCGAAGAGGAATGCTTGAGATATTTAGGACGCGCAAATGCTAAGATGCCTGTGGAAACCTCAGACATGACGTAACGGAGAACTGTTGCATCATTTTAGGAGAAAGAGGCATATAAATCATATGACCCGAAATAGTTATTAATTAATTCGTTGTCTACGAAATTCATAATTTTAAAAGGCCAGCGGTAGAAAACTGTCAATTAAGACATGTTCATTATTAACAATTTCATTTTTGTAATCAACGAAAAAAGGAGCAGCGTCATTGGTTAAGGTCAGATCTAGAATGTAATTACTCTTGTTGGAGAGCGCACAAGCTGAGACCAGTTAGAAACGTTGATAATATATTGGAAAGGCTGAAATCTGGGCGGACAAATTTTCGAAAGCAAATCTATTTTTTTAGGAAGCTTAAAATCGACAGCGACTATTTCAAAAAATACACTTCTGTTGTTACTTTCAGTTCCACAGATGGACGGGTGGGATCATTCATCTGTGTGGCTATGCTGCTGCAGCAGTTGCGATCGGATCGCGATCAAAGCGCACAATCATCGGGAGTGGAGTTCAGCAAGGTTCAGTTCTCGGACCAAATCCTATTTCTCTTGTTTATTAATGATTGTGTACAGGAATTGGACTGTAACTTTGCTATGTTTGCGGACCATATAAAAATCTGGAAAGTTATCAACAGTGCTGCCGATGGAGACGATTTCCAAGAAAATCTCCATCGATTGGACGAGTGGTCCCGCAAATGGCTCTTGTCCTTCAACTCAAACAAATGCGCCCTGCTACGTCTGGGAAGTCGGAACCAGGTCACTGATATGCGACCCTACTTTTTTTGAACGGTATGCCACTCCGAGAAACACACACACAGAAGGATATCGGCGTTTGGATGACAGACAACCTGAAGCCTTCTACGCAATGCTGCAAGGCGGCTAAATCCGCCAATTCAATGCTGTACTCTATCAAGCGGGCAGTTAAAGTTTTCGATGAAGACTGCTTTTCTAAAGTCTTTGGTACGTTTGTTAGGCCCCATCTTGAATATGCGATCCAAGCCTGGCGACCGTGGACCCAAGAGGACTAAAAAATGCTCGAAAGGATACAGTGACGAGCCACAAAATTAGTAAGAGGTCAAGGTGAACTGCCATATGAGATTCGCCTAAATAACCTACAGCTCTATCCTCTGAGTTATAGGCAGTTGCGCGGAGACTTGATACAAACCTTCCGTATCGTACGTGGCATGGATAGCGCCCTCCTATGTGATGACTTTTTCCAACTTGCTACTACGAATAATCTCCGAGGTCATCCATTCAAACTAAGTGTGCCCCAAGTAAGATTGGATGTGAGGAAGTATTTTTTCACCAACCGTGTCTTGAAACCGTGGAATAACCTACCTGAGGCGATTTTAATGTCCCAGTCTGTGGATATATTTAAACATCGGCTTGACATACATATGTTGCTGCACCAGGAAGATTATGTGACTACTTTACCTTAACAATATCCATGTACCACGTAAATCTGCCTGCATTCACTTGACTGTAAATTTTTTTACATTGCTTATTATTCTTCCGACTTTCTGTATCAAATAGGGATTTCAAAGGCGTAAGCCTATTTATCTCAAATACACTGAACTGAACTGAACTGAACCCATTTTAATTGCATTGATGTTTTCGGGACTGTTCTGTCACTGCGGAAACATTGAACAGACTTCGTTAACGATTAGGTCAGTCTGATCATACTTAGATCTGTTATAGAATGAAAGTAGCTTTAAATTAAATCGTAGCTTTTGCGAAGTCTTGAATAGGAAACTTTTGCCGGCTTTTAGCAAAGACTGGGAGATTTGATGCAATCATGCATGAGAACCGGGTAATTGACGATACGGTGAGTGGCGGTAGTAAAATAAGAACGCCAGTTGAGCGTCTGATTTCTGGTCAACGGAATTCAATTACAATGCAGACTGCGCGGGTAAACAGTTTTCAATTAATTTAATTTGGCGTTTTATACAGCGTCGTATCGGGCAGAGAAAAGAATGTAGATTATTTAAAATTTAAAGAAAAATGACACAAGCTATCGGCAATCTATGTCACGACGACATCCAAGACACTCCATTTTCAAGTTTCTCTTGATAGTCCTTTAAACTAAAACTATTTAAAGTTCAAAAGGGTACATGCATATGCAAATCGTGGTTTTACTTATAATATTCTTACAATTTTCAGAATTGACTTGAATATCTATACTGATCTATAAATTACTGCGTTGCTATGTCGACCAGTGTACACTGCCGGATGCCCAGCCTTCCAGAAACGCATTTAATCAGTGAGAAATGCTGTACAGCTTCTGAAAGTAACATTTCAAGTATTCCGCTTTCATTCACTGTTATTTTTACTAGATAAATCTTGATTATGGTTGGCTTGATCTGATTTTACCGGTTCATTACTCATCATAAATAACTTTTCAACGAAAGAGCTAATTATAATTTTGTTTGGCTAGAGAAACACTCCCGTCATTGCCCCAGAGCGTTTTACATTAAGTAATTTTTTTCCCTTTGAAACATTTTCGTTTCCAATTGTCACTGAAGGTTATAATATGCAATGGTATGAAAAACGTTTACTTATTAACCAACATTTATCGCCTCAATTATGGAAAATCCCCTCTAAGATTTCAAACACGGTAACCAGTGCTACGTACCGGCCACAGTATAATTTGGTTTTTCTTACGGTTATCGTATACCCAATGGTAATACTTTTTGTTCTGCCTAGATGCGGACACAAAGAGCTTGTAATAATGGCTTTCGGCAGACTCTTGTAACGAAAACCCCAACTTATTAAAGGCTATACGATCAGACAGGATTCATATGAAGAAGTAAATATCAATCATATAAAATCCCAAAATCCTCGTCCTTTCTGTCATATTTTGTTTTATTAATGTTGACTGTATTTTCTCCTGTTGCAGAAAAAAACCTTGCCTGCGTGGTTGATATTTGCCATGCCTATTTCCCTCCATAAATTGCATTGAATTAAACCTTCTTCCTGTGAGGACAAAGTGGTAAATTTACAGTAAAGTGAGGAGAACTGGGCTTCTTAGGTTACCTTGTGGCAATGGGTAACATAACCTCATTTCAGCCACTACAGATGACATGGTTTGAAGACGGGAGGTTTTAATTTTTAGCTCTGTATAACATTTTTTCAGAGTTAGTAAAAAAACAGGCTCGCAAAGGATGTGATTATAATTAAAAATACATCGTATATTTGTAGTTGACATAAATTGGCGATAGGTCACCCTGCGTTTGGTCAAGACTTTCACCTCTGGCCCTCTGTTTTTCTAATTCAATTCGATATGACGCGAAAAAATTAAGTCAAGAAAATGAATGGATTATATAGTCACTAACACGTTATCAATTAAGAATCCTCGGGTGCAAATATATTGAGCTTTAGTGGACAACAGCCCCAGTTTCGAAAAGAATAACGCCCATATTTTACCATAGTAGACGCCAAATATAAGGCAAAGAGTATTGAAACCAATTTATTCAAAGTCTAAAATGATCTTAAAACCTTCGGGTTAATGCCATGTAAATCTTCCTGCATTCACTTGACTGTAACTTCTTTACATTGCTTCGTATTCGTCCAACGTTTTATCAAACACATAGGGATTTCAAAGGCGTAAGCCTATTTTCCTCAAAACGCTGAACTAAAGTGAACTCCTATATAGTTGATTGCTCCTCTGTGATAATCTTGTTGAGGAAAGCGTCAATTTAAACAAACAGAAGACATCCACATAATAGATTTATGCGCATATGCGGAGCGGGAACACAAGAAACATAAAAGTTCGATCATTTAAAAATTATAGGATACGAAGACCTGACAGAAACCATCGACAGCAATAGACGTAAGGAAGCAAGTGAAGGCCTTCTACGTAAATGAAGCAGATAAAGTGATAATTTAACGAAGTGAATAGAAGTGGCATTTGCTGCACGCTGCCGAAAACCTCCCATCAGAAACTCCACAGCATAGTTTTAATTCAGCTGCCTATCTTGCATTTCCATGGAAAAAAGTTTTTCGTAAATTAGTTATAAATGCATCATCGTATTGCCGGTTACATGGACGTCTGTCGCCTCAAAAGCATAAATCGAATGACATAATCAGGTTGCATAATACGATATGCATGGATCAACCGTGCATATTCATGGTTGAAACAGTTTTGTGTGTGGAAAAGAACTGAAAATTATCTGATTAACTCAAGTTTCAGTGATGCAAATTACCAAGCAGCAAATATGAGCTTCTGCAACTCTGATGGCTCAGTTGGTATTTGCATTGTATATTTATATATTTTGAAGGGTCACAGGCATTGCCCTTGATGACCCTACTAAAGAAAATTTCATCATTGCATATGTACGGTTTCAATGTAAAATTACGGGCATTTAAAATGTTTTAGTCAACGTTTAAAATAAATTTGAATGCGTTTCACGGTCATAGGTAAAACATTGTGGAAGAAAAGTAGAGTCGGAAAGATTTTAAAAGGCTGGTTTTAAGAAAACATGTTGTGAGAGTCATCTGTTGTCAATTATTATGCAATCAAGTCTTCATTTAAATGACAAATGCTGTCAGCGGTAACCGTCTGGCTTGGTAACGAGTTCCAAGGTCGTACCAATCGTAAGCTGAAAAAAATTTAGGAGGTACAATCGCGTGGGTGCGCTATTGAGCTTGTAACGATGATCACGTAGATGAGTTGGGCAGGGAAACTGGAAGATATCCTCCGATATCAGGGAGAAAACATGGCCCTGGATTATCCGGAATGCCCTCGGCAGGCTTTACCCTTAATGCCTGTAGGTAAAGGGAAAAAATTCAAGCATTTCCAATCTGTCTTGATAAGGTAAAACCTTAAGACAATCGACCATCTTTGTTGCTCTCCAATGCACCAGTTCAAGTAGGTCAAAATATTTCTACATTGATGGTGTCCAGGCTAGTCTTCTCTAATCAAAATGTGGTTTCTTATAGTTATAAACCAGTGCTACACAAGTAATCATGTGTCCGAATATCAAACCAATCAACCTCGGGCCCGACGACGAAGTATTACGCACATTCGTACGCCGCCACATGTTACACTTAAAAATTTGATTATATTACATAAACCTGGTTCGAATCACTAGCAGATCAGCGTCTCCGGACCAAAGCACATTTTATCTTGTAATATCCTGTGACCACCTTAAAATGGGATGGGTAGTAAACACAGGGAAAAAGATGGAGTGGATTGAAAGTAAAATACCTGAACATTATCATTGTCCTTTTAACGATCTCTTCTAGAGAAAAACGTTATTGTGAATATGGGGATAACACAAAATTGCTGCCAAGCCACCACCAAATGCTCCTGAGTGGGAAGGCAATGATGTTAAGGTTGAAGGGTAGCCCGCGTTGACATTGAGTGCACAAGGACCCAGTGGCAGACATAACGGGCTTCTTTGCGAATAGCGTGATACACAGTTTTCAAGTGCAGTGAAAGTGGTTAACCACACCATAAGATGTCTTTGTCCCACACCAGTGATGGCGATAAGAGGCTCGAAAGCTGTGAGCAGCAGCTAAAGAGCGGAAACAGGACTTATTTTGGCCCTGCATGGCTGGCTTATTTGTGAAGTTGCACTTGGAGCCCCATATAAGTGCGCTAGCAGGCGCTGTTACTCCAAGCTGGTGGGGAATGCACTGGCTGACAACTGCACCTGTATTCCCAGGTTGTCTGATTATTACAAGTCATCAAATGAAGCAACTTCCTTTCTTAAAGTTTTCATGGCAGTTTGGAGAGTGAACAGGTTGTATAGTTGGGCAGACTGCCAAGCCAGAGCAAACAGAGCCGTTATGTTTTCCAGATTAGACGCTCACATAATCACGAGACCTACACCACCACCAGCATTCTGAAATGCTTCTGCATTATTACCCTACTCTACCACTTGACCTTATTTTCCTAAGCAGTTTTTTTTATTCCTACCTTCTATTCGAAAATGAAGACCTTTATTTCAGTTCAGTTCAGACCTATTGAACATTGCCTCCATTTGTAAGGTAGGAGTTTTTTTACTGCCTATCTTTCTAGTTCTGTTTATATTATTAAGTATTTGTACATTTTATCTGCATGCATTGTCATAAATTTATTTCGTTACTCATGTTTGTTTAGACAGCTCTTCCAAACTTGGCTTTCTACCCGATCCCTTTTGTGAAACATGTCATGTCTTTTATAAAACTATTAAAATCTCTTGTCATCTTCCTGTTATCGTGTTCTATTTCGATCTTAGCAAGACCTTTGATGAAGTGCCTCATAGGAGACTCATAGTTAAGTAAGACGCTTAAGGACTTCGTAATCTCCTTACTTATTTCATTACGTCACATGTAAGCAATCGGAAACAAAACGTCTTAGTGGGGTCCTCCTTTACAGCCCAGACCCTTATTGCAATCGGTGTCCTTCAAGGTACCGTTCTAGGTCCTCTTTTGTTTTTGCTTTTAATATTCGCAGTCTTTTATTTATGCGGATGATCTTAAATGCGTATATTCATTTTCCAAATCTTCGGCCCGACAATACTTAGAAGAAATTCATGCAGACTTGCAGGCACGTACCACATGGAGCTCAACGTAACAAATGGAATTCTTACCATTTATGTGTCATGAGATGTGCTTTGGGTTTGAGGTAACTTTTCAAGGCACCCTTATAAATGACTGCTCCATCATCAAGGACTTCGGTTAAACTACACCAATAATTTAGATCTGTCCCTGATTCAATTAACCGTTTTTTCCTCTTCTTTCCCAGACAGCTTTCTCCATGACTCCAAGAAAGGTCCATTGGGAATTTAGAAGATCGTCTCAAAATTATGTCTTTCGTGCATCGTTTTCCCCACGAACTATGATGTCTTCATAACTTATGCCTCCGAAAAATAATCGCCAAAATTTGTGTCCCATTGATTTCGCTCATCATAAGCCATCTCCGTTTCTTTTCCCAATAACCATCATCAGAATTACGATCTGAATACTGAGCTGTGAAGGCCTGACATTCATCGTCAATTCTCATGCAATTAGCACCACTGAGTTAATTATTTTGACTTCGTGGAGCATTTTTGTTTTCTCCTGCAGCTTTTTTTTAAAAAAAGAATATCTTCACCGCTGATTTTCTTCCCCTCTTGATTTCGACCACCATTTGGAAATATTGATGACTCCAATTTTATTTTATTTATTTATTGCCAGTTTACAGGCAAGGTCAAAAAAATATAACCAGTAGAGGGTCAAACTGACAGTGAAAAATGGTTTCATTGGTCCTCACGGTTCTCCTCTTTTTGACCCTTTGCAAAATGCTACAACCTATAGCAAGACTTTTAACCAGCCATAATTAGAAACGAAATACCCAACATAAAGCCTGCAAAGTCACTAGGGCCAGATAGAATTCCTCCATTAGCACTAAGAGAACTTGCTGATAAACTGTGTGAACCATTGTCCATCATATTCCAATATTCCTTTGAAGAAAGCAAACTTCCGGTAGAATGGAAGTGTCTATTTCTGGCCCCACTCTATAAAGGAGGTTCACGACTGAACTGTGAAAATTACCACCCTGGCAGTTTAAATTGCAAAGTGTGTAAAATAATGGAGTGCATGATTAAGACGCATTTAATGCGCTAGCTGAAAAAAAACAAGTCTTATGATGTCCACCATGAATTCCATCCTGGGCGTTCTAGTCTCACAAGGTCATCATGTGCAAAGGAACCACGTATCTTTTTGTTCTCCGGCTTGGACAGTTTGAAAATTGGTAACACTTCGCTTGTTCTGATTCTGACATTAAAACTGCCACTGCACGAACGTAATTGCTCTTTGGAATTTTCGGGAATTTTTCTTGTGCCGAATTACCTCACAAAACGACATCAAATTGGAATTTGTTTATCACCTTCGTCGACTTGATAAAAACAGCCTCTACACCAATAAATACTGACAACCGCTCAGTGAACCAAAAGTGCAAAACCCCTTGAAGATCTGAAGTTATCCAGGACCTTTGACCTCTGCAAACGGCTGAGTCGTTCCTGAATATTCTTCCTATCATTTATTGTTTTTTTAAAAAATAGGTTTTGAATGAATAGGCGCATGTATTGCTCATATTATTTCTATTGCGGCGTCCTTGGACTTCCGTTTGAAATTCGCTCGTCTCGAAGCTTTTGATTTTTGGCCAATAATCCGTTCCCAAAGTCAGGACTCAACGAAATAAGTTGTCATTGGATCACATATTGTCTGTTTATCAGGATCAGCCTATAATTGTTTATAGACATTGTGATATTCAGGCACACGAAAATTGATATCGGAATCTTGAATAATAAGCTAACTCAGCTTCATTTGGATCCTGCCTCATACGGGCTTCAGAAAACAGTCTCTCGCCAGGAAAGGTGTCTTCATCAGAAAGGAACGGAGAACCACTGGCAAACTCACTTCGAAGGCTGCATCATTCTTTGCTTCGTATAAACATTCGATAGTGAATTGGGTTCGGAAAAGCACTTCTTTTTGTGCTCAGTAAACTATTCGCTAGATAATTTAAGCTGCTCATTAAAACTTAATGCATCCTCGTAGAGATCTTGCTGGCATGGGAAACGCAAATGTTCACGACCAGGACTCAAAACACCAACCTCTCGATTAGCTACCGATGCTCTTGACCGCTCGGCCACGCCCGGGAAGCCAGCAGACAAAACAAATAGTATGCACTACAAAAATAATGATCTCTCCTATCTTTGTAAACCGTTTTCGATTTCATGTGACAAAAAAACTTACCAGAAGTACTCAAGTCACTCTCAGCAGACCGAGAAGAACCGCAAAGCAGCAATATTGAAGAAAGCCGTGCACTACTGAACATTACCAAAATCTAAGCTAAACAGTGAAGGGCTGGCACACTGTGATGGATGCCGAGGACTCACAACCAGAGTTTTGAGATTAGAAGGAGACCTCGATCTCCTATCGGAAATAATATCAGTCCTCATAAAACATAACAAAATTAACTCACCGAAACACGATGCAATTGAGCTGAAAAACATAAGCAAGCTAGACCATAATCATCGCAAGGAAAAGGTAGAAGTCAATAGGCACAACATTAAGCGAAACAAAAAGAGAAAAAGAACGAAGTCATAAGAACAAACCTCTGAGTCAGTTGAAATACAGATGACCAGAAAGAAAATAAGCGAGGAGGAAATTATGTCTTGCGTTTCCCCAGTTTCGGGAAATCTGGTGCACATAGAATCCGACTGCACAAAAGGTAAATCAGCGATCGACGGTCTCTGAAAAGTCAAAAACAGTAATCGTAAGGTATCTTTACTGCCACGGACGAGCGACAGCAGCATGCTCTTTACATGTCCATCGAACTACAATGAAGCAGGACATGGTAGCCAGCAAAGTAATGGCGGAAAAGTGGCTTGCGACTTATCGACAGACCTGGATGCCACAAACCAAAATTCAGGTTTCCCGGGTGCTATTCGAGCAAACGCATTGTCAGGAGAACTCACGCTGTTTGAAAGGTCCATAGAGATGTCTGCAAATCAACCAACAGGCTCACCGATGAAGACAAATTTGAACACAGTATTAAAGACTGTAACAAAGGGCATGATTCAACCTTCCATCACTAAAAGAAACCAGGATGCAGAAACGAGTTTTTTTCCCTGACAGATCATTTTTGTCTGGTAGTTCAGGGAGTCTCAGAGGCTACTGGGGAAACGCCAAAAGAAAGGGTAAAACAGGATCTGCTGATATTTCAAAATTTAATTGAATGATACGCAAGAAACTGGTGTGACAGTCGACATCAAAAAGATCTTTCGATTGGGGCCGCTCGTTACAAATGAAACGCATGAGGTTCGACCAAGACCATTAAAAGTCGTCTTGGGGAGCAAACAGCAGGTAGATCTATTGCTCTCTCAAAAGTCCCGACTACGAAAGAATCATCGTGGAGTTTTTTTCAGCCGGATTACTCTCCCACCGATCGGATGAAAATGAGGACACTGGTAGCAGAATTGAAAAAGACGTCAATACGAGGGGAACAAAACTTGAAAATTGTAGACAACAAAATAGTCAAAACGGTGCGCTCGTTTTTATGGGAACATCCGGTGAAATTGACGGCAACCACGCCGGTCAAAAGCCCTACCAAATGCCTATAGATTTGAACCCAGACAGGAGACTGGATATATCTTGTGAAATATCCAGCAAAAATCGCCATGTGGAAGAAAAGAACCAAAAATCTTCAGAAATCGAGGGAAGAAAACAAGATTAAAAATGATGTACACAAATGTACAGAGTCTATTGAACAAAATGGATGAAATTAAACTGGTCGTGGACCATTTACAACCTGACTTCATAGCTCTAACTGAAACATGGTTAAATGAACAAAATCGCAGACACAGAAGTCAGAATAGACGGTTTTTCAGCTTATCCGCATGGATAGAAACGGACGTAGGGGGTGGTGGAATCGCAATGTTTATACGAAAAGGCATTGACTTCATTCCGGATGGGCCCTCGCCAAATAGGATCTCGTCTTGCGAAATACTTTGTTGTAAACTGAAAGTCCCAAACCAACCAGACCTCCATATTGCCGTGGTATATCGACCCCCAGGACAGCGAACGGACACGGACGAAGCACTCATCACAGAGGTAAAGCAAATCTGCCGTAGCAAACACTTATTAATACTGGGAGATTTCAACGCTCCCAATATCGATTGGTTGTCAATGTACTGCTCGCGATCGGAAAATCCATTCGAACAGAAATTACTTCAGTTGGTAAATGACGAGTTTCTTACCCAACATGTCACAATGAAGACGTGGTTCCGAAATGGGCAGCAGTCAAGCTGTTTGGATCTAATCATTAGTAGAGACGACAATTGCATCCTTGCATTAAGTTCTTACGTGCCGCTTGGACGAAGTGATCATTGTGTTCTTGCTTGGGAGTACAGTCATTTTTCTGTACCCAAACGTCGTGCAGTTATGCAGAGAAATGTATGGAAAGGGGATTATCCCAAAATGAAAGAATTACTGAATGGGATAGACTGGAGCCCTGCACATGTACCTGACCCAAATGCTGCCTGGTTCTTCATTAGTAACTTGATTCAGCAGTTGGTAGAGAAATTCTGCCCACTTAAAAGGCGATCGTGCGTCTCCCGACCCGAGTGGGTGACATCGGAAATAAAAAGGAATCTCAAGAAGAAAAGAAGACTGTGGAGAACATATGCCAGATATCAACAACCCGAACATTTTTCCGCTTTTAAGAAACAGCGAAATCGGTGTCGAAATCTTCTGAGAAAAAGAAAAGATCAGCCTTTGAGTCAGAAATAGTCAAAGACATACCAAGAAATTCCGAAAAGTTTTATGCTTACGTTAATAAAGGCAAAACGAAATCGCGACTGCATTCCTTGTCTTAAAGACAATCACGGGAAACAGGTTAACTGATAACTCTGATAAGACCAGCCTCTTATCCAATTTTTTTTATGTCCGTGTATACCGAGGAACCACCTTTTGACGAGGACGAATACTACAGTACTGCCACATCTACAAACAAAATAAGCACGGTGTCGTTCCCAATGGACACAGTAAGAAAAAAGCTCTGAAACAGCTACAGCCCACTAAATCACCTGGCCCAGATGGTATATCCGCAAAAGTTCTCAATGAACTCACAGACCAGCTGGCCTCTCCGCTCTCAGATATTTGAAAGTTCGATGGAGGTGGGGGCTCTGCCTACCGAGTGGAAGATAGCCAACATAACCCCCTATCTATAAAGGAGGAGAGAGGACATCACCAAACAGTTTCCGACCAGTCAGCCTCACAAGTATCTGTTGCAAAATGATGGAGAAGATAATCAAAAACGGAACTGATGAGGCATCTTGAAGAGAATAACTTGCTAAGTTCATATCAACATGGATTTCGAAGTGGTCGATCCTGCCTCACAAACTTGCTCACATCCATTGAAAGTTGGACAAAAATCATAAGAAATGGGTTTGTCAGTCGATGCGGTCTACATTGAATTTAGCAAAGCCTTTGACAGGGTTCCACACAAAAGTCTGATCTTTAAGCTCCGTCAAATGGGTGTGACTGGCAACCTACTCAAATGGTTGGCCGACTTTCTCACAGACAGGCGCCAGCGTGTTTGTATCGGAGACGCCAAGTCTCACTGGGAAACCGTTCACAGTGGAGTTCCGCAGGGCAGCGTTCTGGGTCCCATTTTGTTTCTGATATACGTAAACGACTGCCTGGATTGTCTGACATGCGAGAAGGTCATGTTCGCTGACTATTTGAAGTTATGGAACTCGATTGAAAAACCGGAGGATGCGCGGAAAATACAACAAAACTTAGGTCACTTGCAAACATGGTGTGATGAGTGGCTGCGGAACCTTAATCTTAACAAATGCCAAATAATCCGACTGCGGTCTAGTTCCAGAAGGATGATTAGGTTTGAATACCAGTACTTCATCAGTGGTCACCAACTCCAGGAGGTAAATATTCTAAAGGACTTGGGTATATGGATAACACCAACTCTCAAACCATCGTCGCACTGTGCGAATATCGGAAAGAAGGCTATGTGTATTTTAGGCGCAATCGGGAGGTCCTTCGTTAATTTTGACGGAGAACTTTTTGGGCGCGTGTTTGGAACATTTATCCGGCCGGTGTTGGAATATTGCGTTCAGGCGTGGCGCCCTTGGACGAAACATGACTACGCTCTGCTGGAGAAAGTTCAACGGAGGGCAACGAAACTAGTCAGAGGATTGGAATGCCTACCCTATGAGGGCCGCCTAGCAAGACTTAAAATTTTTTCTCTCTCTTATAGGCAATACAGAGGGGATATGATCTTAGTCTTTAAACTGGTCAGAGGAGTTGATTGTGCTCTTCAGATGGTCAACGTTTTTGAATTGGCAAACATGACAAGTCTCCGAGGTCACCAATACAAACTGAAAAGTAATCACGCCAAACTTGAAGTGCGGGCCAACTTCTTTTCCCAACGGGTGATTGACGAATGGAACAAACTGCCAGCCTCAGTTGTTCAGGCTGAAAGCGTTTAAATGTTTAAAAGAAGACTTGATGCATTTTTACTTGATGAACATATATTTTAGTCGACAGCAATGATCGATATACTAAAACGACTATCGCCATGTAACATTTTCTTGTTTTGCTAGCGTCTATCTGTAAATAGGGTTTTCAAAGGCTCTGCGTATCTCCCTTATATATACTGAATTAAGTGCTCTTCAATCGCACGAGAAATGGTCAGAAGGCAACAGATGAGGATTATCCGTTTGATGTCATATTTTTTTAATTCAAAAAGGCCTTTGATAGCGTACCACATAAACTTCTTTTACAGAAAATGTGGGAGGTAGGAATTCGAGGAAATCTTTTTCCGTTGGATAGAGAGTTTATTGTCTTTCAGGGTCCAAATACTTGTAGGTGGAGACTACCTCGGAATGGGCAAGAGTAGAAAGTGGTGCTCCACAAGGTTCTGTTTTGTTCCCACTACTCTTCCTAATCTACGTGAACGACTGCCTCAATCACCTAAATTTTGAAGCTACCATGTTTGCAGATGACAAAAAATATGGACTCAAGTCAACTGCACTGACGACGCAAAAGGCTTTCAATTTAATATCGACAATATAGGTGTCTGGTCGACCAGGTGGCTTCTTATGTTTAAATTTTTCAAATTGTGTCATTCTACACATAATTGCTGGTTAAAACGTATCTCGGAAACACCAGTACTTAATAAATGGCACTGCATTAACATAGGTGGAAACACAAAAACATCTGCGAATGTGGACAAGTGCGAATTTTATGCCCACATAAGAAAGCAGTCCAGAAGGCAAAATGTACAATTCGTTGAATCAGACGTGCGTTTAAAATATTTTCCCCTGATCTCTTCGGAAAAGTCTTTGGCATCTTCGTGAGAACACATTTAGTTTACGAAAAACGAGCCTGGATACCACCTCGAATAGGGGCAACGGAGAGCTACGAGGTTAGTCGACGGTCTTAAGCTTTACCATACCAAGACATATTGGAAAACCTTGACTTATTTCCTCTTTCCTACAGGCACTTACGGTGAAGCCTGCTCTGGAAATTCCAGATTATCCGGGCCATGTTTCGTCACTGAGGTCGTAGGATTTCTTCATGTTTGCCTGCAAAACTCATCTGTGTGATCATCCTTACAACGTCAATAGCGAACGAACGCGATCGTGCCACAGAAAATGTTTTCCAGCCAACGATTATTTCGACCTTGTAAGTCACTACCAAGCGAAATGGTTAACAGCGACAGAATTTCTGATTGTAAAAGAAGGCTTGGTGACATAATATAATATAAAAGACGACTCTCTCAACATGATTACTTAAAACCAGCCTTTTGAAATTTTTTTGTGTCTTCTTTTCTTCCACAATGTTTTGCCTATGACCTTGAAAAGTATTCGCAGTTATGTCTACAATTTTACACTGACTGTAGTATGCAATCAAACGTTTACTTTAATAGCGTCATCAAGTACAATGCCTGTAATCCTTCAATAAATATACAATATAATGGGTGACGTGAAATCTTCTCCAATGTACGACAAGTGAAAGAAAACTTACGAATCAGCTAAGAGAACACCAGGGTAGTATGAAGGCAATAACTTTAGTGGGCACGATTCACTTCTCCCGAATATTCGTTGAGCAGTTCATGTCATAACTTCTGCCAGAAACAATCCCAATCTTGTTCAAGATCTAATTACCTTGAGGGCTTAACCAAATAGTATATTTATGAATTCTCAGTTGACCATGCCAACTTAAGTCTGCATAGGCGTGAAGGGAAATCCGCGCAGAGATTGAAGTGTTTTACAATTGTTGGATGGGCTATTGGTCAATGCTCTATCAAACTTGCCATGGGATTTCAAAATGCTCGATCCCTGCTAGACAGATGTCATCGTGCATACACATGACGTCTTACAATGAAAAGAAAAAAGGAGATTAATCGATGCTTCGGGATGGAGGATTTGTTAGCAACGACAATTGAAATGCAACCAAAATGTGAGGAAAAGTCTGTTCTCCAAGCAAGGGTAAATAACCAGTCGTAAGCTCATCTTGAGTGCCAGACCATTTCACAGATATAAGGCTATTTTCAGGAAGAAGGAAGGTTATGTGTGCCCTTTTCCTTATTTAATCCGTTTGGGTTAATGTTTTTGCGTATTATTATTGACTTTTTCCAATAAAATTTTCTCGTTTGCTGAATTTTTAAGGAGCTGAATGCCATATTTTCGTTGTTTTAAATTTTCATAATTTTGTGCTGTCTTACTTTTAGATAATTTTATCGTGAATTGTCTGCTGTCGTTATATTTTGAATGCAGGCTACAGTTAACTTGCTACCATTTTTAATCAATGTCATTGAATACTGCACATGCAGTGATCATTCTTCCATCATTTGTCACGGCAGTGCATCTCTACCTGGTGTAGGCTTTCACGTAAACTCGAGCGAAATTGGAGCATCTGATGGAGATAGAAAACCCCCTATTACTCTTCTTATTCTGAAGATGTTTTCTCCTGAATAACCATTGTTACCACAAACTCGACGTACTGCACGTATTACTGAGGAGTTTTTATTGTTTGTTCGATCCCCAGTGTACATTTATTGTGAAATTTTATAAACACCATCTTTATTTTTTATCATTGCTAAGTGCTTTCGTTTGGTTATGTCACTGGAGCATGTGCAAGGCCTCAGTCTAATCAAGCTCCCTCAAATTAACCAATCCAACACAAGGCTGGCGCCAATATGTGTTTCTTCAAAACGCACGTACGTTCACCCCAGACTTAGCCACACGTGTTTTTCGTATTCGAATGTAACCAGATCCGACAATGCTTACTTCTAAAACCATGCAAAATACACCAATTGTTGCGATCGCACATATAATATCCCCCTATACGAGATCTAGCAAAGGGACCATAGTTGTCAAGGTGTATGAACTTATTTGCAGCGGCTAACAAATTGTTCACGCGTTCGATCACCGAGTTGGAATTCCTTCAGTGTGCTGCATTTTACACTTTCACTAGTGTCTCTTTGTGGATTTTGGGAACTTTTTCTCTAATTATACGAATGGAAAGTTAAAATGGCTGAAGGTATGGGGGGAAGTTCAACAAGATTAAGAAGCTTTTTCAGTTTCGTAAGCTTTACAAATTAAATGCTGCATAAGCTATAAAATGATTGACAGGTAATTAAATATAATTTTAGGTTTGTTGATCAATTTGCTTTAAACTAACTTGTAAAACTTATTATTTATATCTCTGTCTGTTAGCATTATATTTTTTCCGTTTTAACATAATTTATGCTCTACTTTATTCGAATGCGCAACGAGCCGCATGCCTAGGTTTTGATAAAGCTTTATGAAACGAATGATACTAGCTGTTTCATACAGCTAGATCAAACATAATCAACAATATGTCATATAATATAAATATGAAGACTGTAGGACTGCATTGGAAGTTTCGTACCGTTGAACTCTTCTTGCTTCTAATTTTTTCGCCTTTTTTAGCAATCAATAAACTAAGTCAAATTAGTCGGCAGACCCCACACCGGAATTGACTGCGCTCGCATCTGATTGGAAGTACCTATCCCTTCGAATCGACCGCAGACGTTTCTACCTCTGTCAAATGAATACTCTCGAACGTTAATAACAAACTAGTTTGACACTTACCATTCTTACCTTGATAAATTCATCCCCATTCCGTATAACATTTTTTTAACTTCACGTTTTGCTATTTCTTAACCTTAGAAAACAGGTTTTTTTACGTAAAACAAACTCGTCATTTCGAACACTGCCATTTAAGCAAACAAACAAAGCAAAGATATAGTGGTACATGAAAAGAGGAGTTGGTTTTAGGTTTTTCCTGTGTTCTGAGGATTTGACGGCGCTCAAGCAGTGCCAAATCAATAAACCTATTTATTACACGTTCAGAATAATTCGGTTTAGAATATTTAAGGGTAACAGGTATTGCCTTTGAAGTCTGTATTACGAAGGGAACACAAATTTTTCCAGGTAAAACAGATCTTGCTATAATTTGCGGAGGAACATATTCACATGGGTAATTACTTTTTGTAACAGCAGATGTAAGCTGAGACATCTCTTAAAATCAGTGATTCAGTATGTTAAATACCTGAGTTTCTGTCTGTGATTATTTCCACCTTTCCTTTCAGACCAGAGTATGATCACGTGAGACATGCGACTAAGCCAGCCTCTTCTCAGAGCATCTAACTCCAGTTATCATGCACTTGCTGCTACTCTCCTCCTTCGATTCACTTATTGCCATCACTGGTGTGGAGCAAATGCATCTTTCGGTCTGGTTACAGTTTTACTCAGCTCGAAAAACTGAATTTCACGCTATTCGCAAAGAAGCCCATAATGCCTGCCACTGGAAATTGTTCAATCAAAGTCAATACGGCTTTCCCTTTGAACTCGACATCATTGCCTTCCCAATAAACAGCACTTGGTTGTGGCTTGGAAGCACTCGCTTTTATCTCTTTATATTCACAAAACCTTCTTCCCTAGAAGAGATCTTCTTAAAAAGGACAACTTTAATGTTCAGATATTTTACTTCCAATCCGCTCCTTCTTTGTTCCCGTGTTACCAGACCCCACCACATTTGAAAAGGATGCACTGATCTAACATATCGAAATGTGATTTGGCCCGGAGATACTTCTCTTCTTATAAATTGCAGCATTCCCAAAAGTAAAGTCTATGAAATATAATCAAAGTTTGAAGTTTAACCTGTGGCGGCTTGCGAATATATATATCACTGGGTAAAAGGGCCCGGTTTTGATTGGTTTGATTTACAGACACGTGTTTAATTGTGTACCACTTGTTAACCACTGGAAGTTCTATTTCTAACAGCGATGATTGTCGACCGATAGAGTGATACGAGAATAGTAGCCTAAACATATATGCTTTTTCGTAATGTTCACATGCCATCTAGTTCTACTGACCACAACTTCCACCTGAATCAATACCCGTGAAAGCGGCATAACTTTGTTGAGTTCCAAATTTGTTTCTCGGTTGCTTTTTCAATCATGGCCGGGTTAACGAGGTTACCTCACATTCTATCATGAACACTGGCGTATGAATATGCACTATTAGTCGATGTGTAATTGGCATGGTTTGCAAGTTGTCGATGTCATTCAATTTGTCATCGTGATACAGCAAATATTAATGGAACCGGCTACTTTACAAAAGGTTTGGGTCACATGGTTCGCCCGAGTTGGCCACTGATTTAGATCCATTTCATGATTAACCCGAGGTTGCCAACAGAATGCCACAGATGCTGGCTCATTTCGCTGCATAAAATTTTAACACTCCGTCTCATTAACGTGAAAGTTTGCCTTCTTATTCCCTAAATCTATGTTTTTGGATGATTCATATTCGGTTTTTCATTCTTTAAATTTCTTTAATAACCCTAATTTTATATTGTTGATTTACCAATTCTTGATAAAGTCGTGTATGTATTTTGCCGATTTACTTCCTTGAATGGAGGTTATATCAAACCATATTCTCATAGAAGAGCTATTACATATTTATGCACCCTGTGTGGAGTTGTGCGGGCTTTGGATTGCTTGTTAATGCTATTCGTTACCTTATTTTTAAGCTTGGTGTCTACTTCTTTAAAAGTATGCAGTCGTATTTGGGCAAAATTCGTTATGTTCTCCAGTTAAGGAAAACAAATTTTTAAAACAAAATACCTATTTGCTAATGTCTTAAAGACGATATAATCCATCCCATCTCTTGAATAACATTTTTAAAAGGCAAGTTAAGCGAAATTGGAAAGACAAGTGGCAAGACACGATAGAACCCATAATCCGCAGATAAGCATAGGGTAGCCTTCCACCAAGTTATGGCAAAGACGAATAATAATAATAATAGGGATAATAATAATAGGTTTATTGATTTGGCACTGCTTGGCGCCGTCAAATCGTGTAGTTTAAACTATACTCGCATTCTTTGCGAGAAAGAGGAAAAATGTAATTACCATGCAGGCAAGTACGAGGTTACTGAACCAGACAACCTAATGCATAGTGGATGAGAATGTTTGTACTTTGATCGCAGAATTCTGGCGAAGTTAATTTTTCATAGTTTAACTTGTCTTCCGACAGATTTGCTTAAAATCTGTCGAAGTCCTCACTTAAGCAGAAACGAAAATATAAACAATGTGTAGACAGTCATCGTTAAAATAATTTCTTTGGGTTGTAGCCGATAGGTAGCACTTGCGACCAGGCTTGGAATCCTAGTGGGTATTTCCCCCCTCCCTGGTGGGGAAACGATGTCTTCTTCGATGTTATAGTCTATTTTAAAAGTCGTTATTAATTCTGATGGTGTTGACTGCAGATGAAGTCGTCACGGAAGCAAACATATCTAAGGAATATGAACGCCCTGCAATATAGTGTTTCGAGTCAGACGAAATAAAAATCACTATTTTGTTAAAAGAATATTTTATTAAGCTAGGAAAAGGAAAAAAGCAGATATAGACAATAAAAAGAACATGAATTTACTTCAAATAATCGTTAGAGCAAAAGTTAATACTAAAAAGTTTACTCGAGGTGTCTGTAGAGCATTTTCCTACCATCTGGGAGGCTGGGCATCTCACAATTTACAGTGGCCGACATGACAACGCAGTAGCTCATAAATCGATATAGATATTCCAGTTGGTGCTGAAAATTTTAAGAATTACGATTTTGGACAAACAAAGAGATAATATGTTAACGTACTAATGTAGCCATTTGGAAATTAAAATAGATCGAATTTAACGAAATGTCTCAAAAAACTGGAAAAGTAAGCGTCTTGGATGGCGGCATGACAAAGAGAGGTGATAGCCTGTGTCGTCAGCCCTTTACTAAGAGACAATCTACACTTTTTTTCCCATGGACGCGACCCTGTAGAACAGTATAAATGCCTACGCTGCATGAAAGCATAAACTGTCAAAGTAAATGTACGGGGAGCTCTTTGCCTACTCAGACTGCATTGCAAGTTTATTCTTTTGACCAGAAATAAGGCACTCGATAAGTGTTTTGCTCAAACTGCTACCGCGACCATCAAATCGATCAGCATTTCCAGAAAGCTGCACATGTTTCTTACTGAGGACGGCCTAAACTTTACGAATTCATTTAAAAATAAAGTTCGTGCTATAGCAGATATAGGCAACAATTTGACTGACCTGATCGTTAACCAAGTTAGCTCGGTGTTTCCGCAGCGACAGGATGGTCCCAAAAACATCAATATAATTTGAGGGAGTTTGCAACTGCTGCAGAAGTATAGTTGCGCCGATAAATGTTCCTACTCTTCCATCTGTGGAACTGAAAATACAAACTGACACTTAAGTGGAGGGACAAATTGTAACAGTTTCTCCTGTTGTGTGATTTTAGTTTAAAAACTATTGGATTTTATGTTTACTGGGTGGTTCAAGGGCAGATACCATGCACTTGAACTACCCAGTGAGCATGAACAGCAATAGCCTTTATACTTCTTATATTAATCATACTACTTCTTAAGATTATATCTGCGCTGGACCAAAACGGAGGCCAAATCAGGGTAGGGCAGGCGTTATTCATATTAAGGATGAACTCCCATTACAAATGCCGAGCTTGTGGGTGCGCGTACCCAAATTGGGCATGCATAGGTGCAGGCTCATGCCACACTACCGACTGTTGCCATTTATGGCTATGGTGGCGGATGCTTTATCAGCGCCTGACCCCACTTCCAGTCTTCTTGACTATGTCTTGACAACTGAAAAAGGCGATTAATGAAAGAGAGAGTGGCGCAGATGCAGTGCAAATCTAATGTCACTTAAAACTAATGCGTGCACATGTCACCGTCCCTGCACCACCTGTCTGTCGAGCATGCGGTGGGTATCGTCGGAATACGAAGGTTGAACCATCGTAGGTAGTTCACCTTGCTAAAATATAGCTATGCATGTCATTTTCACGGTGTGAGTTTGACTATGGGTGAACAAATATTTAGCTAATTCATTGAATCTTCGAGGAGATACCAGCGCCAAAACTTGGAATTTCTATTAAATGTCTTATTAAAAATTTCTTGACCTATAAAACTAGATGCCCATTGACTTAGTCCGACTTAATGCTTTTGCTGATGGAGTGGGTTTCTTTCTAAATTCACCCTTCTTTTGTTTGCAGGTTACGCAGGTGGTAGAGCAAAAATAGAAAGACAACTGAGCAGGTCGTTTGCTGAATCACCCTCAAACGCAATCTTGAGACAAAATTCTTTCTTTTACACTGTAAACACTCCTGGCTATAATGGGCTCTCATGAATAGATTAAGTTATTTTTTGAGGCAGTCGGGTTTTAGTGCATTTGCGAGGCACTTTAAATTCTGTCGATGCCCCAACCAGTAAGATTTCGACTGGTTGGCTAAAGCTGAGCAGATGCTTAGTTTGGACTCGGGAATGGGGGCCCTGTTCGAACAGTGAATGTGCGCTAATTTCCAGTGGTGTCTTTTTCCGTTTATTTACCTACACACTTTCCATTACGTTATCTCACTGTAGAAGTAAGCGCAAAGCCATTTGCAACGAGGCCTTTAGCTATCCCCACGTCCTTACTATTCTAACATTAACTGGCCATATTCTGACGTAGACTTGGAGCCTTTGAATCTTTACGACGTCATGACAAAAGTGCTTCCCTGCTTCTCATATATGTAACAAGGTAATGATTATGCTAGTATTGTAGGTACACTTCACAATCTTAAGCAGCTAAAACACCCAAAAATTACCTGCAATACCGCTGCTAGTTAAGTTTTGAAGTCAAGCTTTAAACCCACTGAGTCACGAGTAAACACTAGGCTGTCTGCTAATGGGCACATTTGAAATCAAATGGCACTGCTATTCACGATGTGTCATGCAGCTGGGAAGATTTACAGGCAAAGAAACAAAGATAAGCATTTGGAAGGGATTCGTGAGCACGCGCCACTTAACTCGGGCAAATAAATTGAAATTGAGGCGGAGGCTATATTTTATGAAGCAAGCTGTGCTCGGACGCATCCCAGTTGAACGTCATGTTGGGACTTTATTCACAGATCTGAGCTCCTTGGCAACGGAGGGACTAAGCTAGTCATTTCTGGAGCTGTTGACTAATAGTCGGCTGACTTTAAACGGAAATTGACGATTCCAAATATGCTGTTCAGTAGTTGATACGTTTTAAAGCGGCATAACTATGCAACCACTTGTTGTTGATCGCATTTTGGCAACGAAACCTCACAAGTAGCACTGACAATTGCCTTATGAACATGCGATTGCTTAATTGAGCATAAAGATCGAACGCAAGAGATGAAAAGCAGGTAAGGTAACAGTTACCATACTTGGCGTGAATGATTGGCGGCCCAACTCGTTTGTTCTGTGAGTGGGTTGCCATTTTGTCAAGGAATGCCATTACAAATTCGTAGAGTATATCTGGTCTGGGATTCCTTTTCGAAGACCAGGCTGAAATTTGCATCTGCTCTGCTGTCCATCCCTGAAGATGAAGCACATAAAACTGACTTATCGCGACATCTGCTTTTTGACAGTTGTGGAACTAACAAACACACTTGAGTAAAAGTGGCCTTGTTGAACCATCTAATCCTACCACACTTGACATTTATGATGATACTTATGGTAAACACTAAAGGATTACGTAGGTATGAAATTCGATTTAACTAACTAGGGCTTCGGATATTATATCCTTGAATTATGTCGCTTGATATTCCAATTTCTAAGGGTATATGTAGCCAGTGTTGAACGTTTATGTCAGAGTTTCTCAGATAACGGCCTAAAAGTGGTCATTGCTGTAAGCAAAATGATAAAATGTTCAGGTGCTTACATGTCTTGAGTCAGAAGGAGTTATTTTCATTGTTCGGGTAATCCAGCGTTTGCTGTTATACACGCCAGAAACGTAGACTTTGCAGGCTCTAACACTGTCCGGTAAGGTTTGTTCAGCGTTGTTTGACCAGTAGTGTTTTAAAGGGAAATGTTGGGTTTGACAAAATCTGCAAAAGAAAAGTTATAGAAGTGAACAGCAATTGTCTACATGGAGCGCCGGAAAATACTTTTCCCTTTTTATTACCACATGTTACCCAAGATTGATAGAGAAAAGGCTCCAGAAAGCCTTCACTATGTGATGATAGATTGCTAAAAACCACGTACAGTGTACCCATTAGACGCAGATTTACATAATACGTCAGTTTAGTTGAGGATTTTAGCAGATATGAAAAAAGTTGTTCAATCCAATTTTGAAAACCTCGGTGGCCTCGGTTAGATTCGAACCCATGCCAAGAGGGAGAAGGCTTTAGTTCAGCAAACTTGGCTATGTGGTCCCACCGAACGCCCTTATTTTAATCGCACTGGGATCATGTTACCCGCCCAGCCTACTGCAACGTATGGAATCCAATAATTCTGGTACAGTAGGCTGACTGTTCAAGCAGAAGTTTCTATGTAATCACTGTAGAATCTACCAGATGACTTCTAGGCAAAATTAATTAGTAAAGGAATTTTACAGATTTGAATAGGTCGTTTGACCCACTTGTAAAAACAATCGACGGAATCAGTGGGCTTCGAAACCACGCCCAGCTGTAGCCTGTGCGTTAACTTGACCCAAGTTTTATTAAACACACGGCTCCCGGTTGGGCCTCGTAGCTCATTTGGCTTGAGCGTTAGCTGGATTAATGCCTTCCTCTTGCTGGTTTGAAATTGAATCTCACTGAAGTTCTCGAGTTTTTAACAAGAAGGTCAAACGAATATATCAGTTTGTTCAATTGCGATCTATTTTATTGTGACAGTATTTTGGTGAGGTTCTCGACTAAAGTCCGGTCGTTTACTTCACCCTCGAAGCTCCACAGGAAATGATGTAAGTTATTAAGTACAATTACTCCTTACTTACAGTTTTAAGTTGAATCCTCTTCCTAAAATTACATTCCTTGTTTTGTTTCCACGCAATTTTGAGCAGAAATATAGACGAAGGCAAAATGCCATGTTCCCGCAGTCTCTTGAAGCTGCGAGCACTATTTAATTTCATTTGAGTTCTGTCACTGGAAGCGCATACCAGAAATGCTTGTTTGCACACAACTTGCTTCCACTATTTCAGCAAACTCTCACTCTTGCTGCCACTCGCTCTCAGTCACTTATGCACTCCTCCACCTCCTCCTCCTCCTTCTCCTCCTCCTCCATCTCCAAAAATGCTTCTCAATAGATTCTGAATTACTGACTCTTTAATCAGGTGTGCACAGCTGTCACCCGCTATCTTGACGGCAAACGTTAACGAATGCAGTGCCTGGTGACGATGTGTGTGTGTTCTCTTTATTATACATAGAAGGTGCTTGTAAATTAACCTCAAATTTTCTATCAGAAATATCACTGGGTCAGAAATCAAAACACTGAAAGTAAGTTACAGAGCTTATGGTGCTAAATCAGCTTGAAAGATACAAGTTACCTTTCAAAGCTCAATTATCCTTGTCTGGCGAACGAACACTTCACGTAGCTACTGCCGTTATACGAATTCAATTATCGTCCTTTAGCAGGTATCAGCGGCCTTTGCTACCAGTTAGTAGACACGCCATCAAACTTGTCCAGATTACCCGGGAATGAAGCGCAAAGCTGAAGTACTGCTTATTATATTTTTAAAAACGGCACCAATAACCATAAGATTGCCCATTTTATGAGTAATCATCCAATCACTGACGAGTAGTTAAGTACATTTCATATAAACAGGAGGGAAGGAGTCATAAAATTCGTGGATAGCTATTTATGGGAACAGAAAGTAAAGGTTATATTAAAGCCATTGGTTTGTTTCAATAAACGAATTAAATGTTTCACCAAAAATCGTTTAAATGGAAATCTTGGATATGAGGTTTGGTAAACCGGCGGAAAAAAATTAAAACGAAGCATATCGGTCAGATATTCTAGGCATGCGGATATCAATCACCGATGACCAATCACGTTGAAAAGAGAGAAGGAAGAATATACTGGTCAATCCGAGTGTGTAGGTGACTGTGGCTGAAGCTTTAATTGAAGTTGACCATGTTGCTATCCATACTCCCAAGCGCTATCCACAAACCCATCTATAGAGGCCATAACTTATCCTCTAACACTTCGCATTTACCCTAATCGTAACCATCATCTCTAACCTTAACACATAATCCCCTAATAAGAAGCCTCAATCGAGCAAAAAGCTTATGTTAACACTTGATTGGAAAGTGAAGGGGAATGAGCAAAATAGAAGGATCTTAAATCAAGTGTAATCAAAAGACGTATGTAGGTAACTCATAGAAGCGAACGCCGGGTGCAGCCAAGTGTGCTGTAGTGAATACGATCATTCTAAAGCCAAACGGATGCCAGGAGCATTTTATTTTCTACTAACCTGTCTCCATTGTGAACTTCTACCAAAAGGAATGGGGGACGTGTGGGTTCACGAAAACATCTAAATCGCCAGGGTTTATTCCACCTAATTTTCAGGTTCAGTCTCTAGCTAGGGGTACACATTCATGCAATCGTGTGTTACCCCCTCAACTGCCCCGGTTAGAAATCACTTTTAAAGGCCGTTGATTACCTGCTGTTTTCATTCCCTATGTGGTCTTTCGCAGAAATGCAGTTCAACTTTAGTAAGTGCTTTTTAGAAAAGAAATACTTCTGGGCCATCGCAAGAGCTAAGATCGTAATGCCTTGGGAAAGAAAATTTAAGATACATAATATATAGTCGACAACATCCCACCCATTCTAATGCACTCTCTGTCAGTGGCACCAACCTTATATTTTTTAATGAACCTAGGTACCTAACTGGCCATTTTTTGAAAGTTAAATGAACTGATAAAAAAATTATTAGCAACGCCGTTCACAAGAGTACGTTGAGAGAGCAATCACTGATCTATTCGAAACTTCAAGTAAAATAATTTACACCACATTAGCGCTTAAATTTGAAAAAATTACAAATCGGCAATGTTTAAACTGGCGTAACAACCAGAAAGCATGCACGGAATACCGTGGGCCCACTTATGAGCAAGACCCTTCGCAGCTGTCTTAAGAAGCGGTAGAATACCGGCGCAACATGTGTTTGGGCTTTTAGTTAGTATCTGTGCTGTGAGTATGGTTCCGCCTCTGAACCCTAACATGATATATCCGTTGTGTCTTGGAACTCAATTATGTAGTTCCAAGAAGCATTTTCATACAAAAAGAATTAAAAATCAAAAATCTTCTACTAGCAATTAAACAGAGAGAGAAACTGGAGTGCGTTCTCGTATCGCAATTGCACAGGTCGTACGATTGACTGATATCGGCAACTAAGACGGTGCCGGTCATTCCGCCCTCCATTCACAAAACATTTAGCACAAACAGAAAGCTCTTTAATCTTACTCATCTAGATTGATGATCAGCGGGCAGCATTGTTGTGCAACCATGGTGAGAAATTGTAGACACGTGTTCTCCATGGGCGTTGATGCGGCAATAAACGCCGGAACGTTGCCGAATTCGGGGACAATTGCAAAACCTCCCGTTTGGTGGTAGTTGCAACTAGTCACATAACTGGCATCAACGTAAACGTTTTCGTAGAGGCTTGCCTGAAGACAAGTTTGAAAGGCAAGCAGTAACAACTAGTCGTAGATTGCAGCCATCAGCAGAGAGTGAATAAACATGATGAACAAGTTAAGGGAATGTGCATTAAACCTACATGCGGAAGAACGGTCCTTGGTTCCGCTCGGTACTCGGCCCAACTTCGGTCGAGCACAACCACCGTCTGATCATCTGCAAACGGGTAATATTTTAAGTATGTTGGCAAAATAGAGCATCTGGTGTCTTATCTGTTAATAAAACGGTGGCGTAGTTAACGAAATGGGAACCAAGGTACGTATAATACATGCAAATTATGTTCTATCTCATTACCAGCTGGCCAAGGGGCTAGAGGCCTAGGGTTGCGGAAAGAAAAGGGGTGAGCTGCACAGTCGGCACATTCCTAATTTTAATAAACGATATCATCAAATGCAATAAATTTTACCCTTAAATATAATGAACTTTATTAAGCTAACAAGACTAAACCCATCCTCAGGCATTAGGAGTCACGGCCTGGATAGCAGGAAACCAAAGAATTAACTCGAGTTTGCTCAGGACTGCGAGGTAAATTGCAAAGAGTTTTCCCACCGAAAACAGTAAGATAAAGGCAGTGCTACAAACAGCAGGCCTCACCATGCGTGGCACGAACTCCTAAACGGAAATTCGGTAAAAAAATGAAGGCTATAATAACTGAGACATTTGCACCGGCATGGGATAAGAGACAGGAGGCATTATGCAGGACATCATGCGATTTTATAAATATCAAAGAAGAACTAAGAGGTTCATTGACACTCATCTTCCGATGTTGTTGCCTATCAGCATTAAACTAACTGATTTTTACATTATTGAAGCTAGTCGATGCGAGATTACTTCTGCACAACCTCATGCGATTGGAGAAAAAGGACTCATCCATCGATGTTGTTACCTATCAGCATTAAACTGACTGATTATTACATTGTTCAACGTAGTAGGTGCACAAAAACGTATGAGCTCATTACGGTGCTCTAGATTTTATCCACTAGATTAACAAGGGATGCTTGGTATAGGGCTAACACAGTGCAGATAAATGTTCCCTAGTGAAGCGTGTGTTTGATCAGACCTTGTTGACAATGGGGCTAGTGCTCTAAAACTAGACGCCACTAGTTGAATTAGCAGTTGACAACAAAATGAATAAAGAAAGTGCGTGTTCCAGCGAGCTTGTTAGTGACTTGTACGACTGCGAATTATTATGACATAAGACATGACTGGGTGCAAAACAGGTGAAGAGGAGTTGTGGTGGGGGTGCATTTTCAACAGTATTTGACATCAGAACTTGTTGCTTAGGTATAAGTAAAATCCCGTAAGTCGGCCTATGCCAGTTGACTCATAAAAAGCAGTACAGAGAAGCGCATGGAAGCCCGACTCCTAAAATGGTTTTCCGTCTGCAACAATGTGATCATAAGCTGGTTAAGACAGTAGAAAACGAAGAGATTTCTTACATGGAGGACAATTTGGATTCAATGTCATTGACAAAAACTGGGCACTGAAACGCGTCGTAAGTCCCCAGTAATTTTCCTGTTGCCGCGATAGAATGTTTAACAGCTGGAAAACGTGGAAAAAACCCAGAAATATTTATGCTTCGTCCCATAAATTTTCAAGTCAGATGAGAGGTAAACAAGGAAAAAGAAAGGCGAATACACCACGTGACTAGTTCCTGGCGGGTTTTTATAATAAGGGATGACAATAAAATTGAGTACATTTTACGATATGAGTTGTTATCGCGCTGGAATATTTACTCTAATTGTACGAGTAAACCAAATTTTGTCCTACCGTGGCCTGCATCGAGTTGCCGCAGGCACCTACCTACAGCCGTATATGCTTGTGATTGGTAAGCCAACCACCAAGGATGGAATCACTTGAGTTACACGGCCATCAGCATATGGGTCGAGTTACCCCATTGCAGCCTATGTAATGGGCAAATTTTATACAAACAGCTGATAAACAAGAAAGCAATTAGGTGTCTAACAGCTTCACTTAATTTACACTTTTTAGAAGACGTAATAATTCGATAGATCCCATTTTGGAAACCTTGCCGTCCTCATGGGTTTTAAACTCAGAAGAAAGGAATCAAAGCTTGTCTACAGCCAACGGGTTATGTAAGACGAAACGTTTAAATAAGATTTTGCCGAGAGGAAATGGTTCGATAGTTGGTCCATCATCTCCCTCGGCTGCACATTCCACGGTATAAGCATCGTACTAATTACGCTGCTATGAAAATACGTGGACGAGATGAATGCAAATAATGCCAGCAGGTATTGGGATACGGAACCCCAAACAAGAATCTATTAACCAGTCTGTTCAGGTTTCTACCTATAACTCAGTTTCTCGTAAATATTACCTACAATTTTGCACACCAAATCAGAACTTCCCAATGCAATATTCGGCAAATTATATATTGCAGTTTTATCGACGACTATCCAGACATCAATGGGGACACTGAGAGTTTGGCGCTGAAATCCAACCTTTACAACAGGAACACCTAACCAGAGAGCTTTACAGAGGTCTTTAGCAATAAGGAGCAAATCTATGCGGTTAAAATTTGACTTACCCTAAAATGTATATACGCATGCCCATTCGGAGACTCGAGAAGTCGTTCCACATAATCTGAAAAGTTTTCAACGGCGACGGGCTGGATTCTGTAAAACGTGAAAGGTAAAAGTTTTACAAGTGTAAACATAATTTTAAAAATTCATACCTTAAGACTCAATTGCTGCAATGACAGATAATTCATCTATGTTTTCTCAATATCATCTTCCTGGTGACTATTTAGCAATAGAAAAACAGGAATGGTAGCTAACAATCAACTCAATAGAAGAGGCTTGACACTTTCTCAAACTGTGCGGAAATGGCAATCTCCCTGATCAAGCATAGTCACTGAAGGTTCAGTTATCTGATTTTCGCACGTGTGTGACATATAAGGATGTTTTTTTTTAAGAAAGCGAGCTATTGGCAAGCCTATGCGAGCAATCCCGACGTAAACTTCTTACAGAGAAGCTTGCCAGCATTTTTTCAATCCGCTTGGACGAATCCGTTAAAACCCATCGTGATTTCTTTGAATCACAGTTGTGCTGGTCACACCCTTAGAAGTCAAAACTCTTTCTGGCATGTCCAAAGGGGTAATCACGTTTTATTTAAACGGACAAGTGAACCTTTCAAATCTAACGGTCAATTCGAGGAAAGTGACGTCGATGTCTGCAGATAACATTTTTTTCTATGAATCTTGGTAAGATAGGACCTCTTAGGCAATTGCATTCCTATCTCCTAATGATAGGCTTCTTAGAATCGCTTGTGAAACAAGTGGCACTCATGGACGTGGGTCATGAACTGTAAGAATGCCAGGAGACTTGGTCAATGCAGTACGAAAAGATTTTCGAAGGTGCTTTGAAAATATATTTTTTCTATAATATGCGTTTTTACACATAATAATAATAATAATAATAATAATAATAATAATAATAATAATAATAATAATATCCGTTAAATATATTGGTTACCTATTTTTTTCCAAAGAATGCCTCATTCCCTCGGTCTCATTCTATTGAATAAACTTTCTTACCGTTGGGGAATAACTCAGCACCACGAGCTGATTGATTATCATGGAATATAACTGGTGTGCTTGTTAATTTCGCGTTTATCATATGTCGGAGCTTTACTCTTCTTTTCAAAAAAAGCAGATGACATTTTTCAGAATTTTTGTCAAAAGTGGCATTTTCAATCGTCTGCTTTTCAAATTCAACTTCACTGATGTCAGTCTAAATAATTCAGTCACGACAGTGCTACGTAAAAGAGTAATCACGATTGGTGGGTCATTCAAAAAATAAACCTGACTATTCCGTGTAAAATTACTACGACACACTCTATTATGTTTGGAGAAGTTAGGATTGGTTGACAAACGCATTTCAATCATTGAATCCAGCAAACCTCCCTTACATCGGCCTAAAAAAAATATTTCCAGATTGCGACGTTGAACTCACCGCTGATTCTCATATGAACTCGTCGCGGGCCTCTTCCAATAGTCCACTCTGACCGGTCTAAAAGCTACCAGAAATGTCTCTATAATACTGCTGTTGTATTTAAAATATCGAGGGGGGGACTTTTTCTAATAAGATTAAAGTTGCCTGATCTGCTTGCGGTTCGATGCTTTATTTGCGACTGTGGGTAAAAGAGGATAAAATGTTACTGCTTACGCGGAAGTTTTGTCAAGTTGGATTCTGAATTGGACAATTCATCCGTTTGCAATGCGCTTTAAAAATAAATATAGTTGGTTTTCAAAGGTTTTAAATAGAAGATAACAAAATTAAACCCATAGTCACGCTGCTAAATCTGATAAATTTTACTTGGTATGCAATAAGCGCACGATGGAGAAGCGTTAACCAAAAATATGGGCATTTGGTAATATTCTTAGAAAATCGAGGAAATAAACCCGCATACCCTACACATAAATGCACTCAGGCTATTTCATGTGGATACGAAATAGGTGCCCATTGCCTACATTAAGCGTATCAAGGAGAGGCTTAGGACTCAAACACAGTTTAATATGATAATTAGCACAATGACTTGCAACTTACGGAAATCTTTTCTAAACTCACCTACGATTGATTTTCGAAATGTTATGAATAATTTAACTGATCAGTAAGTAATGGGTGCGCATGGAGCCCACCACGATTACGATGTACATGCTTAGAATTCAAACATATTTTCTATGATAATAATGAGAAGTTTTCTCACCTATCTTCCTCTTCATCTGTTTCTCTAAAGATCAAAAAAATAGAAAAGTGTGCTTATATATAAGTCTGCGGGAAGTCCGAACGTACGTCGGAGCGGAGGTAGATGACCGCACAGGCATCGTAATTACAAGGAAAACATGTTCAGATAGAAAGTTTGTAACTCGAATGTTTGTGGCCGCAAGACGTACCCATCACGGTCTTCACTAACTAACATCGCGTATTGATCAGTCCGTCTGCGGGCCAAATAGATGCAGAAGCCCAGTAGTCCCAGCAAGCCAATGGCGCCGAAGGATGCAAAGATGATCAACGGTGCAACGGGGCTTGCTAGCAAGAAAACAAAAGAAGATAATTAATCATTTATAGGGGTTTTGCCAGAAGCAGCACTGCAGGAAAAACATGCCCTGTGTTTCTATACTATAGAAGGGCTAAAAACAGTTACCACAGAGGGATGCTCTGTGTGGATGTAGTTTTTTTTATAATCACATCTGTTAGTACTTTTGTAAATGCCTCAATAACTGAATTTAACAACACTGCCGGGCTTTTAGACTACAACCTCCATCTTGGACAATCACTGCATTCTATCCACGTCAATCTGCGCCTAGACTGGAAATGCAAAGGGTCAATATAACGTTTACCACGTCATTCACCGTCCTGGAAGCATTACCTCTAAACTGAAAAATGCATTTCCGGAATAATTCAAGTCTACTATGCCTCAAAACAACTGCGATTACGTCTGACATATCCAATCTACATGATGTCACGGATTGCACCATGGCGGTTTCATGGCGGTTTGTGGCAACAGATTGGGAGAGTTTGACTGATTTTGGCCTTTAGCGGTGCCATCCGAATACTGAAGGTCCAAGAACTGCTCTCATTTCTTGGCGAACTGCGTCGAGCTGTGTTTAAATATATTCTCGACTTCCGCGTCTACAAGCGGCAATGGCGCCGGATCGCGGGCAGTACGACTAATTTCATTGGTCGAAGAGGGCGTACTTTAATTGAAAGATTGTCCCCAAGTATTGGTGGTTACAAAGGTCTGTTTTTTTACTTCTTATTACCACCGTAAGGATGGACTTTTCGGGCGGATGCACGTTGCACGCAGATCGTTGTGACACTGCAAATTTCATAGTGGGTCCATGGAGACTATGTAAGGCTGATGAGAACCCTGCGGATAGCATTACTTCGGGAGACAATATCCTCCAAGTATATTCAATTGACAGCAGCCTCACAAATATATATATATCTTCTTCATGATATTTAGAGTCATTAATGGCGAGAAATCGTTTTTCTGTTCAGGAACCTGTGTGTCTTCTCGGCGTTCATGGACAAACCTACGAATTCGGCAGGTTTATTTACTGGTTAGCCTGGGTATATATACTTGTTAACATTCTCAAATAACGGTTTTTTTACAAGAAGTCGCACAAGTTTATTACTGCTTTTTTGACAGAAAATGTCCCATATTTGTAACACCGAACTTTTCAAATGGAATCCACCGTATTTTATCCGAAAACATAGCGATTTCTCCCTTTCTCAAAAAGATTAAATTAGACTCTTATCGCTTATACTGATGTTTTTAGAGTAAAACGCTTTAAAAAACAAGTGTTTGGTCAGTAGTCTTCAGTAAGGTTAAAAATTATCATGCTATCAAGAAACGTTAGATTTCATCTAATGCTGACCTGTTACTTCTTAGTAACGGTGATTTGGAATGACCTATTCATTAGTAACCATCTTTCTGCGCAAAAATAACAAACCGAATGTCTGTCTTACCACTCTTTTCAATTTCGATCCCAAAACCACATTAGTTAGACAAGCCACGTGTTTATAGTTCAATGCAATCAGCAAAGGCAGGACGGACTGGGATGACTACTCCGGGTTGATTTGCTGTCATTATACCACCATAAAGAAAAATAAATCCGGAAAGACCTAAATTCCTAACATGGGTTCGGTTGGTTTCACAATTAGTGGATTACATTGTGCAAAGGCAAATTCCCCGCGATCTATATTCTTCGAACTATTCTGGGTCGGGGATGAACAGGTTTATTATATTGGCTTTCTCGCAAGCAGTCACGTGTTGGGGAAGTAATCGGTACTTGGACGTATTGTCGTCTATGTCATAAACAAATTGTGGTTGCCAAGGTTACAGAAGTAGTTACCGTCGTCAGCCCGCTTGTACCACTCGACATCCTACTATTCACAAGACTTATAACTACGGTCGCGTTTTAAACTGTTTAAGTATTTCCTTGCTCTGAGTAAAACTGCTACGTCAATCTTACTACTACTTGTTCAAATTCCATGTCAGAACTCCAGAGGAGCCATTCAGGGTGATCATGAGCCGTCTTATTCCGTCCTCCAGTGAGAGCAGACCGGCGATCGCTATTTTTTGATTTCTCTCTCTCTCTCTCTCCAAGATCCGCTGATGAAGTTTAATGTGTACAACACTGATATGACGGGCAGCAAGGGAGCAAAAGTGAATGCACGCGCCGAGGCCGTCTTTTACGGTCGCTAAGTGCAGGTCTCCTACTATAAACAAAACATGCTCATCTCGGCATTATGCCCTCAGCCTTTTCCTCAAAAGTTTTTTTGTTTTTCGTCCTTTAAACAGCTTCAATTTTTCGTGTTGCCTCCCATCAATTTTGCCTGTTCCGTTCTTCACGCATCTTCCACGTCCTGCTCGCTGTATGCGTAAACGACATGTCCATCTACAAGAATTTTCGTAATCAGCACAGTATCCGCCATATGGGTCGATGGCAGTAGATGTAGCCTAGGAACGTAAGGCAGGATAAGAAAACTAACCTCGCGTTGAAAATATCATCGACGCAGACGTGAAGTACGCCTCCTGAAGGTATAGACGCAACTGGACTCTAAAATGATGAGGGAATGCATAACGTGCCAGAGGCATGACCAATATTTAAAGGTAAAATTAGGCCCGGTAATAGTAAGTCGCGGTTCCATCAGTGCTAATTTCGAGTCAGGTGTTTTAAGCACAGATTATAAAGGACAGTTCGACCGTCGTAGTCCGACGATGTCCACCGTATGCTCCATGGGAAAGTGAAGCAGGGACGGTGACGTGCGCGTGAATTAGTTTCAAGTGATAGTAGCCTTGCGCTGCAGCTACCGTACTCTCTCCTCCTCCCCCACCTGAACCTGGTGTCAAGACAGAGGCGGGAGAGGACGCAGGTGGCCGGCGCGGCTTGTTCCCTTTAGCCCTAGCCGCCCCTAGGCCTCCATGTTCGGCATTTGTTATGGGAGCGCAACCCGAATAACGCATGCCATGCAGGAAGCTTAAGATAAAAAAAGTCAATTTGCGCGATTTACTCGTTTTATTACGCTAAACGTAGGCGGGCAGGTTGCAGCACTATGGTGTAAGGGACCAGAACCCGCATGGGATTTTTCGAATGAAGTGACAGGCTTGTCAGCATCGCCTGCATCCAGGCAGGTCACCGCCGTGTTGTAACTCATCCCTATTGTACAATTAACCTTCGATATAAATATCCAATCTGCTACTATTCGCATTAGTATTCTGTTTTATCGTATGGATGAGCAGTAACGTGCTTGAAAACTCTATTCAGGTCGGTCTTATGCAGGATTAATTCTTAGTTCTTCACATTATGCGGTGTGTGCTATCCTCGATGTCATCGGCCGCCACAGTAAGTGGGAGCTGTAAACTGGCGGAAAAGTGAAAAAAGAGGACATTGGTTAAGTATTCCAGGTGAACTGATCACATCTCATGCTGAGCAAGAACAGTAAAGAGAAGAGTAGAAAGAATATTTCCTTGAGTCCGAGTTTAATGATAGTCGCCGCAGATTATATTGTAAAAGTTGGCAAAAATTATTGTCTACGCCAGAACTAGAAACTATAAGCCTATATCTAAAGCTGAGCCCTAAATCTAAACACTTCATTCTAACGCACTGATCCTCACTCGCAACCTCATCCTAGCCCTAAAACTACTTAGCTTCCCTCCCCATAACCTCAACTCCTACGCCTAAGCCGAAAAATAACTCTAAAACTAACACTTACTCTAAGCTGAAAGTTAACCTTAACGGTAGCACTTAAGGACAGCGTGTCAGAAAAAGCTCGAAAAAGATGCGGGCTTTCGTAAGCCTACCCAACTGACAGAATAGGAAGATGTTAGGAGTGAAGACTAGGCGGAGACGCCTATCCCATTGGTACCTGGAGTGGTCTATATGTGATGCTGTAATCGGGCGCAGATAAACAGCCCGTATGCGCGTGTCCCACACACGGGCGTCTAGTCCACACACCATGAGTCTGGTCTTTACTGAAACATGAGGGAGGTGGCGCGCATTCCTGATAACTAGGAGCGATTGTATCTTGGCTCCCTTCCTGGGAGAGGGACAGAGCTATACCGTCAGTTGGCAGACCTCGAAACCACGGCATTTAACGTATGTGTGTCAGATTGTTGACAGTGAGGAAGCATCTGATTGCCTCGGGGATGTAGTCCCCCAGCTGCTCTCTCTCTCTCTCTCTCTCTCTCTCTCTCTCTCTCTCTCTCTCTCTCTCTCTCTCTCTCTCTCTCTCTCTCTCTCTCTCTCTCTCTCTCTCTCTCTCTCTCTCTCTCTCTCTCTCTCTCTCTCTCTATTCACTCTTCGAGGCACGAGCTTGCGCCTAGACCTGCCACCACACCTTTCATGTGTGGAACTTTAGTACAGCACGTAATCTGATAAACCCATGACGTGCACTTATCCGCATCCCTTGGTGCTGTAATGCATCTGACGCGTGGTCCGTTTTTGGGACACGGTCACACAGGCTTTAACAGGCTTTCAAGCAGCGCACTAAAACAATTCTTGTAATAAACAGGGTGCTAACGCATCCTAACAGACGGGCTCATTCTTGAGTGCATTTAGGGATGTGCGGGCGTGCGCTTCATTCTCGTATCTTCTATTTTGGCCTTATATACCCTTTTGGAATACGTCAATACACTCCCCTTACTGCGCCCTTGCTGTTGAGTTCTGTTTCTGAGATTCAATCGAGACAAATTGTTGAATGGACGTATGGTATCTGCATAACGGACGTGAAACAAACAAAATGTCCCCTCTACACGGCTCAGTCCCCAAAACCGCTCATGGGGTATCCATAAGAGGTTCTCGGTTCTTGCTGCGTGAACCAGGAACACCTGCAACATAACAACTGTTCCACAAAGAGCCCAAGTTCTTCTTTCAGTTGTACTCTACCCATTGGAAACTATCGTAACAATTGCGTCAGATGAACTCTAGTAGAAACTTAACCCTAAGCTTAACCTTAACCGATACCGCACCTGAACTATAACATTAACCTTATCATCCACCCTTACCTCCATGGAGCTTAACTCAAGGCCTGCGGAGTATACGGAGATCGTTATCCAATATCTTGCCAAAGATCCATGCATTTTTGACGCTTTAAATTGTAATCACCTTGTAAGCTGCAAAATAACATTAATTAATGGACTGATACTAGCACAGATATTTCATACTCAGTAACTCAGTAACATTATTTATAATTACTAACTTATTTAAGAACTGTAATATACCGTTTATGGCAGAAAGATATTAGAAAAACAGATAACTTTGCACAAAACAAGTGCCCAAACGAATACGCGTGGGCACAAGTTCTTAAAATTCTATTTTATACTGTCATCGAAAATCAGTGCAGCCGCCCGAATACATGCATTAAAGGCTAGGAATCTTGGCGTACTGGGGACATATTGGCAGTATTTTAATTGATAATCGAAATTAGAACTCCGCCAAAGGAATAATTTTCAAGGAAATGGCAATTCTGAATTTTGGTTAGTGTGAGATACGCCACCAACTGTTTCGCACACAGGCATTTGCATCAAATGAACAATGTATGGTTCTGTGGTTGAATGGGACGTGCATTTATAGGAGTGCAGTGCAACCTTTCATTGAAAATCTCATAAGCCACACCAGTCTCGTTTGAAACTCATCCTGTTACTTTGTACGTCGGCGTAGGGATGTTCTAGTAGGGCTAACACTGCTTATTTGTTGACAGCCACACACTTATGCCTAACTACAGGAGGTGGTTTTTACCACGTGCTAGTCGCATCTGTGTCCGACGAGAGTTCCACTGTCAAGTCCAAAGAGCTCCCTAGTGTGCCCCACAGCATAGTGACGCAGGAACGGTGGCAGGAGCGTGATTGAGTTTACGGTAGCATTAGACTAGCGGTGAATCTAACGCACTCACTCACCCTCCCCAACTTGGGCTCATTACATAGCCAAGTTAAGGTGACCGGATGCGGAAAAGGGTGCAGGTGGCTGGCGCGGCCGGATCTGGCCCTAACCATGCCACTAAATATGACTCAGATCTTGAAGAAGCCATAGTAGCCTGCCTCTCAGTCCAACAGTTTGCCAGTCTACACTAAACCAGACTGGGCTGATTGTCCTATCCAATTTCTCACGTCAGTTGACAACTTTCAAGGCCATGACTTTTAAGTTACTGTATCAGACTGTTTAAAGTGCGAAGAATGCGCTGAGATGTCGTCCTCGCTCTTTTATTTAAAATGGATATGTGACCCTGCAAGGCTGTGATGGCTGAATAGCGTTGAGTCGGTAGGAATCTGCATTCTCGGAGAAGGAGACTCTGTGAAATGACAATCTGAAAAAGGAGATTTGTCAACAAGCGTCCAGCGTCTACTACGATATCTAAGAATCACAGTAGGGATTATAGAAAGGCTTAATTTATTGTGAACATACGTGTACGGAGTGTCTGGATATAGGGGGCCATTATAGAGGTGGGATATTTTGGGTCGACCCAAGCCATCGCCAAGAATGAAGTGCTTGTCTGGAAGCGATGATAATGCCTTTGACGATTCATTTATGACGACCACTTCCCAACTTCCGTTCGTGTTGTTTCTATAAGTCTAAAGGAATAAGACAGCGTGGGCCTGTCAGAAAAATTGTATTCCTTTGCGGGCATTCAAGAGAATTACACGTCTCATGGACACTGTGGGCAGATGCAGACATCAACTGCGTAAGGTTGGTGCAAACTATGCACAGAAAAATTCCTCAGAGGTTATTGTATAGCCAAAAAAATTGAGACTTACATTTCCTATGGGATTCAATAATGCATTCTCCATTTCCTGCGTTAAGTCTATGAACAGTGTTACATCCCCGAATGCATTTTTGAGTGAACCGTTGTAGTGTGGATTTAGTGACATGTGCCCACAATGTACAACGAGTGAAGCTTTGAGCAGCGGTCCCGAGACGTTCAACCGGAGGACAGAAAGGGGTAAAATGATCATGGCTGCGTTGTTTCCTGAAGCTCAGGCAGTCTGCCGAGATGGGGCGTCAATTTTTTCATAATATCATCATCAAGATCTAAATGGAAAGAGGAAGAAGTAGAAGAAGAACGATGGTATGACATACTAGCAAATTTTGCAAGGTCCTCAATAATAGTTTTTGAAAAGAGAATATTGATTGTGGACACAGTATGAAACATTAAGCAATTTTTAGTTAATAAAATTAATAAGATGTTTGATAAGATTTTTCTTATATGTATTATTTGAGGGATTCCCTCTCACGCTTCTGCTAACCAAGGTAATCCATTAGTTGCTGTAAGATGTATTTTACATTTGCCGCCACTGCATGATTCAACTGCGAGTTGTTTGCTAGGTCTCATGGCGCTGTTAGTGCAGTCGTCAGCAAACTGTCCGACCTCAGTTTCATGATTATTTATTTCCCACAGATTATTTTTCCCACCGAACTTACGCCCGTTGCTTGAACTGCCCAGGTCGAGCTGCTTTTTGCGATAGAATCTTCTCCTCTGCCCCTATAATAAAATTCGTTCTACCAAGTGAATTCCGCAAACCCAAAGTTTCTGATTACCATTGAATATCATAGAGTCGAACATCAGTGTACTTATGTAGAATGATTTTTTGATTTTGTGGAGTACGGAGGCAGAGGTTTGCATGTTGACTGGGCTTTTGGGCTTGACAGCATCTTTCATGTGTAGTTTGCCCGGTTTTTGATAGTAGTGGCACCCCAGTTATCGGCAGATGGAATAATTTTGTCTATTTCTTTTTTTAAGTGCATATAGTGCCTTTCTTTCATTATTAGATAACGGCGAGTGTGCCCCCCTAAACGGGCCACGTGGTAGATGCGTTGGACCAACACGGGGCCACATCAGGGCACGGCAGGCGTTATTCGGGTTGCGCTCCCATAACAAATGCCGAACATGGAGGTGTGGTGGCACGCCTAGGGGCGGCTTGGACTTAAGGGACCCAGCCGCGCCAGCCACCTGCGTCCTCTCCCGCCTCCGGTCTTCTTGACTCTGTCTTGACACCGGGCTCAGGTGGGGGAGGAGGAGAGAGTGCGGTAGATGCAGCGCAAGTCTACTATCACTTTAAACTCAATCACGCGCAAGTCACCGTCCCTGCTCCACTTTCCCATAGAGCATACGGTGGACATCGTCGGACTACGACGGTCGAACTGTCGAGATAAACGGCGAGTGCTTACTTCGGTTCTTCAATGCATGCACAGTGCTGTTGTGAATTGTAAACTGCTCTTCTCCTTTGAAATTTGCCGATTATTTAATTCATTCGAAGCCGACAAGGAGGTTAAGTTAGATAGAATACGGATCCCACAAAATCAAAAAACCCGACCGTTTAAAAAAATGAAATGCCTTACTGGAAAGAAAGTAATCTCAGGAGCTTTTGCTAAATCTTTGAAACAGTAAGGACCTACAATTGCCAAAATATAAAGTCTTCCAAAATTTCACAAAACCTGACGAAATAATGTTTTCGTTTGATGTGGTATCACTTTTCCCATCAATCTGCCTGGAATTTGAGTGATCATACACCAAGGAACTACTTAAGCCTTACATTACTTATGTACCTGCCACCGTTTTACTCCAACTTCTAGATCTTTGTCCAGAAACCAACTGTAGCTTTTCCGAGCAATGCTATCAACCAGATAAAGGGACCCCTATGTGGTCGCCGATATCCAGTTTTCTGGTCGAAGTCATTATACAGAAATTTGAATCGAATTCCCTTCCTACAATTAAACCAAAACTGTGGTTGTGCTAGGTGGATGACACATTTGTCGTCATCAAGAAGAAACCCTTTCCAGGAATTGAGTAAACGTTCGATTTGGAGTTTGACGGACAACTCCCACTTCTGGACGTCCTCGTACATGGAAAAACTGATGGATCGCTGCGCACATCAGTTTATCGTAAATAAAAGTATTGTGAGTTCATTCCAAACTTTAAGAGTAATTATCTCCTCTCTCACAAAAGGAGTTCTGTCTTCAGTGTCCGAAATCGAGCAAAACACACTGCTCTGTTAAAGAGGTTCTCAGGCAGAAATAAAAGAACTCTTTAAAATATTCTTCAAAATGGTTACCCGCGTGACTTCGTGCATGAATGCCTGACGTGGCAATAATCAAAAGAGAAAGGTTTTTCAAATGACACGGCCACTCAGGCACACAAAATATGACCTGGTGAACTCTCCCATACGTGAAAAAGGTATCAGAGCTTATCGAAAGACCGCTGAGAAAGCACCAGATACGACTAGCACACCACCCCACATCTATCTTACGTTCACTGCTTATGCACCCTAAGGACAAGGTGGGCTTTCTTGATTGAAAAGGTGTTGTCTTCAAAATTTATCGTTCCAATTATGATACCGTTTATTGTGGCAAACAGGGAACTTCGTCTCAACCGGCATTAACGAACATCAGTTAGTGGTAAGAAGACGAGATCATCTATCCCAGGTAGCCATGCACACAGTGAATACCGGGCATGAATTCGCGTGGGACAACCCTCGGATTGTGGACACTAGATTAGGCATTGTATGCAAACAATCCTTCTACCTGGCGTCTTGCAGCTTGGATTAATAAATGCAAACGGATCTTGATTGTGATGGATACGGTGCATAGGCCATTACAGTTTATGTGCACGTGGGCGGCTGGGTAAAGTTTGACAGTCGCTAACGACCATGTATACCGTGTACCCACATTGTGGCAAGCGTAGGTTTGAGGAGCTGAATTTGATTAAGTTCATAGTGATGGAAGACTTGCTCTGCATCTTTTACGCCCCTCTCCTCTCTCACCCACTTGGACACGCTGTAAAGACAGAGTCAAGAAGATCGAAGGAGGGATCAGCCACATTTGCTGAAAATGCCACACCACACCATACTAGCCAGTCAGCAAACTGGTGCCAGAATTGTGTGCAAGTGACTTGCCCGGCGTGGCCCGTGCAAGCACACCCCCACCTGGCATATCTTATTAGTACGCAGCCACTCCGTCCACACACCCCTCGTGGCCGACAACATCTCCCGCGCGGCCCATGGTAGGGAGCGTCTGGTAACAGCAACTCACAGCCTGTCCAGGTGGTGAAAGTTAAAGTAGGCGAGGGCTGTCCGCAGCCTCCTCCGTGGCCATCTCTATTGGCGTGGTTGCAGGCACGGACGACAACGCCGTAGGTCACGCCCTCATAGAGGTCGTAGAGTATGCAGGAGGCATTTACGCTTCCACGAAAGGAGCACTTGAAGAGAAACGGTTCGAAGATGAGGGCAGTGTAGTTGGCGATTTCACCGTTCGTAACTTCCGGAGGATCCCACTGGATTTTTACATCCGTTGGACTCAGTAGAACCACTGAGACATTGGTGGGCGGTCCGGGAACTGAGGAGGCAACAAGAGAACACAGAAGGAAGGGGAGTGTTTTGTTCTAAAAGTTGCCAATTCCTGTTCCAACCGGCTATAAGGGATACACAGTACCTAAGGGTTTTATTTTATCAATGTAAAGAAGGGGAAAGAAGGGAACAGACTTTGTCGACTACTTAAGCAGATTGGAGAGATAAAAGCATGTGAATTTTCCAAAAAATGAACTTGCTAACATGCGCAAACTGATTGCCCAGGAAGCAATGTTGATTGAACCCCTCTATTGCAGGCCCAGTTAGTTTTCCTTTGTAAACCAAACAGGAAAAACATGCATGACTATTTCTGACTTAATTGCAGTGAGTTTTTAGCCAAAGTTGCGGTTGTCTTAAAGTTAGTTGCCATTCGTTTTACACGAGCTGGCAGGAAGAAGGAATGTGAATACACCATAATCCTAGAGAAAGTACAAGTTTTTTTATGAAAAGTCTCAAAATTCCTGCTCCAAAACAAGTAAGAAATGTGCCAATATTATTTGGTCAGAAACAAAGACAGGAAATTGCATTTTAGCCTATCAGGAAATTAGTGTTCTGAGTCCCAACAGATAAAAATCTCCTAATGTTTATATTCTTAATCGGTGATGCTTGTAGGTTTCTAGCATGGCTGGCGACGGTAAGACACTTGGACACTGCAAAATTTTCCGTTTGTGTCGGCAAACATGATTTATGAAAAACACGCAAGAACTCCAGTTCCGATCGTCTATGCAGATTAGAGGGTGAACACTTACCACCAGGCACTGTAGTCTCCTGAAAGAAATCATCCGATGAAATGCACGTGTAGTCATTACAGACTTTCAAGCTCACATTGTACGAGGTCCCCGCTCGAAGATTCTCCAAAAGGCAGCCGGAGCAAGGCACCATACAGGAACATCTGCTCGCCACTGCATCGTCTGCAGTGGCTTTAGCAAGGTAGATTGCCTTGGCGACGTACACCTCCTCCCACTCCGCTAATAGGCTGGTATTCGAGACGGCGACCACGTCTATCAACCATGGCGTCGTTAGATCTAGAAGATAGCAAAGTGTGTGTGTGTTTGTTGATATAATGTTGTGGTGTAGGGGGTTCTAGTTAGGGGTAGCACTACACAGATAGCAGTAAGTCGCTCCATTTGTCTCGTACAGGTGGTGAATGCTCCTGTGGCCGTCTCTAACTGGTTCCCAGCTCTCACCTGTGGCTCCTCGTTGCTGGTTCTTCTCAGCGGCCACACCCCGGGCAACCGCCATGACCGGCGGGCTACACCAGGTGAGGGTCTCCGGTGTTGGGTGTCTTCACACCCGGTACGTCTGCTCCCTTCCCCCTGTTCTTGTCCTCTCCCGTCCTCCCTGCCCTTCCTCCTCTCATTTTCCCACTCCAATCCCCTATCCTCTTACTTCTCCTCAACCCCTCCTCTCTCCTCTTATTACTCTTGCTTCTTCCCCTCCTCTTCTTCCTCTATCCTCACTCTTTCCTCCTTCCCCACGGTCGAAAAGTCCTACGGCGAGGGTGACATACAATCACGTAGGCGGCCCAGGCGAATCGGTTGTTCTCTCACTAACCTAAATCGTGACCCATATTGGAGTTCGGTAGCCGCCTGGGTTACTAAGCACCCCTATTTAGGGAAAGCACTGCTTACTCCTCGCGGGGGAGGGGGCTAGAAAAGGTGCCCTAAACAAATGCTGGGTATCACGACAGCTGCAGCAGACCGTGGTTAGCAGACCGCAATTACATGCGGTCAAAAAACTCTAAACAATATCAACAACAAATCCTCTCCCAATCCCCCCAACCGTACCCTTCGGGGTACCCTCCGGGCTGCTCGGGTGAGTTCGCTCACACTAGCAGCCTGGAATTTTCGTTCCCTTTTAGACAATCGGAGGAGCAACCGGCCGGAACGGAGGACGGCGTTCGTCACTCGGGAACTGGCGCGCTACAAGTTTGACATTGCTGCTCTCAGCGAGACCGGATTCTCTGAACAGGGTCAGCCGGAGGAGTTGGGTGCCGGCTACACCTTCTTCTGGAGCGGACGACCAAAGGCAGAGCGACGCGACACTGGTGTCGCCTTTTCCATTCAGAACGGCATCGTGGGACGTCTGCCCTGTCTACCGCAGGGTATCAATGATCGCCTTATGAGCCTCGGCCTGCCTCTTCCGGGAGACAAGGTCACCACCATCATCAGTGCCCACGCTCCACCAATGACGAGCTCTGATGCGGTGAAGGACAAATTCTACGAGGATCTACACTCCCTCTTCGCGACAGTGCCGAAGGCGGATAAGTTAATTGTCCGTGTTGACTTTAATGCCCGGCAACGAAGGAACAGTTATCGCCTCGGCCAGCTCAACCAGGCAGGTTGCCGGCAGGTGCGAATACACACGGAGGTGCGACCGCAACCAAGATTAACAGCCTGGGGCGGCAGCTTCGGTCGATGAGGGTACTGATGACTACTGCCAACGTGCGAACGCCGGCCCCCGACCAGATTGAGAACAAGCCATCACCCGCCCTCCCCCAGTCCACCACGGACTCAGTGAACAGGCAAAGGATGATCGCCAAGAATGAAACACCACCATGCTCATCAAGCAGCATGATGACTGAGGATCTCCACCCCCAACCCGGCCCCTCCTCTACGCAAATTCAAAAACCTTAGTAATCCCGTATAAGCCGAAATGTTACCACCTATAAATACTGTGAGGCGCGGTACAATATTTACCTCTGACGATGAAATCTTGTTTGATTTTGAAACGTCAGGACAAATAAACCATGGTTCCCGTGATCGCCTCTTCTTCTCATTTATTTCCGGGAACGCGCATCTTCGCTTCGATTAACAATATATATATATATATATATATATATATATATACCATAAACCACATAGACAACGCTGGGTGACACACTCCGCAGCCAAACACCACATTGCTGTGTCGTGCAGTAGCAGATACGTCGGCAAAACACGTGTCTGGGCTTTAAGCTAGTATCTATGTCGGAGTACGGTATACCATCTTTGCCATACGTTATATATATATATATATATATATATATATATATATATATATATATATATATATATATATATATATATATATATATATATATATATATATATAGGAAGATACAAAAAAATCATATAGGCATTGCAGGCTTGCTTGAATTAATTAAAAAAGATGTTTTGCACATCCCTGCTTTACATACTTCATTTTTTCGGTTGCTGATTTTTAGAAGTGCAGAGCCAAAAATCTGCCCTTGTAATTGCTTACTACGTCTCTCTGTTCAAAGCGAGTATTTACTGCGCAGTCTAGCATCAGTGAGCACTAAATACTCTGGCCGAGATCAATAGCAGCATAATTAACACACGACAGTGGGGACAAGCCAGTATGTGGCACGCGCAGAGGGGCTGTTTAAATGGGTTCACCTTGGCTGTGTCTTATCTCGAAATTGTCTTGCCTTCCTAGCCGGATGCGTTAGAGAGAAAAGGACATAGAAAATGGTCGATGCAGGGAAGGTTTTCCTGATTGTAAACTAATTAACGCGCAAGTCACCGGATGATAGACTAGCACTGCAAATTCTTGCTCTCATGTGCATAGGATTACTACCAGCCTCAGGCACCAAACCAAAAAAAAACAAAGGACCCAATAAACCCATTAAAAGACTCTCAGATTATCAAGAAGACCTGCGCCCGATTTACTTCGACTCAGATAGGTCTGCAGTTTCCAACCCTGTAGGTAGCACACTGCGTCGTAATTCTCATTGACTTATTCCGGCACGAAAATGCAGAACAACAAATTAACTTTGAGCAATGCGCTCCTATGCCCCCTTCAATGAAAACGGCCCTGGTGTCATAATTTCGAGACAGTGGGGTCATCACTCCAGCAGCTGACGCGTGATTCTACACGAAATCTACATAAACAACTCTACGTGGAGTAGACAGTAAGCATAAGTTCCATTAGAAGTATCCGCGCGGCTACCTGGGAAACGCTCAAGGTACTCGGTTATTGAGGTGGCGGGAGAAAAATTTCCATACAGATTGCGCAAGCCGTTGTGCAAAACATTGAAGCAGGGAAAACAAGACGTGAAAAAAGGAAGAATGAGAGCAGGAGGATACGGTGGCTCTGGAGGAAATGGAAAGAAGCAGCTGCAGTGCAAGAGGAGCATAGGAGAGCAGAAGAACGGAATACGAGAATATGATGAAAACAGAGACTGAAAATGAAATAAAATCAAAGACGGGTGTTGTTGTGGATTGTGGCTTCTCCGACTCCTCCTCATCCAAATGAGCCCACACTTATCCATCGACAATCTTTAGTTATGTTATAGCATTTTCCTGGAAAGCAGGAATGCCTTTGTTTTGGAGTTTGATGTTCACAGTATCAGTTGAAATGTAGTACACCACCAAGTCTGATGGCGTTGTGTAAGCCGCGTGAGGGCGTTTGGGCAGGATCCAGGATGGGATCAGTTTAAGCGCGTGTCGGTGAATAGTTTTGGTGCTCCCTTCCATACTGCAACACCTCTGCGATCAGCACCAGGCAGGACCCTTCCCTGCAATTGCACAGAGCGGTAGACTCCCCAACTGTAGTCAGGCAGACTTGTCCTTACCCACACCTCAACCGTCCAGGTGGATGAGTTCGCTGATGTACCAGTAGCCCCCTACCCTTCCTTCTGATGTCCTTCACAGATTCCTGTATATAAATTTGCATTTAGGCTCATTGAAACTTGAATGAGGCCGATGGTCTACCTAGCAACTCCACTCCATGCCCTTGGCGTCCGGTGTTCCGAGATTGAGTTGACCTTCAGAAGTCCACCAAATCTGATGAATTGGTTTAAAAAGTGTGAACACATTTTCGTGGACCCGGAATGGGATGGGTTTAACCGCATGTCGATAGTGCCGGTGATTCCCCTTCCATTTTCACCCACAGATAGCATCGCCTCTGCCGTTAGGACCTTCTGGGACCCTGCCTACGGGGTTGCTCTCCGCAAAGGGAGTGAAGCAGACATATCCTTATCCCCCCACCCAATTCAGACGGATCACATCCCTGATCAACCGGTACCCCTCCTCCTTCTTAGTAAGGTAACTGGTTCCTCTATACTCTATGTCATTTAGACTCAAAAAACCATTTTTCTAACCTGCTAGCCTGAATGAGGACGACGGGCTTTTTACCAAATCCGCTCACATATTATCAGCCACGTATTTCCTGAGGTCGTCTAGGCGTGTACGTTCCTCAAAATTCTGACCTCGATACAGAACCACTAACGCTCGTTTTGACTCCAAAAGTTTGTGCCAAACCTATTGCAACAACGCTTTAAGACTGCCAGCGAATTAAATATTTATTGTATCCTCTGACTTCAGACACCTTATCTGTTCTAGTTAGATTAATTATATTTAATAATATTTAATATGTATTATTTATATAATATAAATTGTGATATTATATATATATATATATATATATATATATATATATATATATATATATATATATATAATATTTATTAATTGTGGGAACCCCGTAGAGAGTATAACGCTCAGCCATAGGGAGATTCACTTGTCAGGGACAAATGATTACATACAACCTGAAATCTTTCTTTCGGAAAACGTTGTTCTTGTGGTATGATGCCGGAAAATAGCAAATTAACTGTGGGTTTAGGGAGACAAAATGTCGTCCTAAGGGCGTGCCAAGTCAGAATTGCACGTAACATATACATTGAAGACTAAATATTAGGATTGGCAATCACCTGACGGTATCCAAATAATTTACTTTCGAAGAGGTCCATTCTCCAGACTTTGGAAAATTACATGAATGTAATAAAATATACACCTCACCCTACCTGGGTGCCTGATTGTGCGAGGAATAAATAAATAATAAATAAATAAATAGCAGTTTTGAGTCACGTTTTCTATCAAGTATTCAAATAACTCTCTTACGTACAAAAACACTCCGCCATAAATTTGCAAACTGTTAGGTGCGTTTTGGAATGCATAACACGCAAATTCGACAATTAAGGATGTATGACAATGAGTCGTATACGCCTATTGTTTTTTGATTGAATACGTAGCACCAACGGTTGATTCATATGAGTAGTAAATCATGTTTTTGCGTAGGTTGATAAATTATCTTTTGATGTTGATGCTGATGAGGCGGAGGAGAAGACTGATGAGTGTGGCGGTCGGTGTGGTGATTTTTTATTTTTCATTGGATATGACAATAGGGATAAGAAGAAGTTTTACTCGACAAAAATAATCATTATCTGGACTTTCAAGGTTCCAGTTTGCTTGACCATTGAAATAATCTGTTAAATGTCCAAGATTATAGAAAGACACAGGATAACTAAGTTTCAAAGAGGCATGGGATAGGTGGGGTATGTACCTAAATTTAACTATATAGAATGGTTCTATGTTGACCTTGCAGATATAATCAGGAAACCCGAACTTTATGTTCACTGCGAATCAAAAGTTCATATTCAGGCTTTACGCCAGCAATTGGTAATGCTATTAATTTCAATAACTATTCACGTGTTTCGACGCTAATAATAATTAAACTAATTATTTCAGCTCCAACTCAATGTCATTCAGCGACAAGAGAAGTTATAATATTGATACTGTGTATACTTACTCTCTGGCGTAGACAGATTCTGAAACCCGAGAGATGCGTGCACCAGGAAGAGGGATTGCACAAGTCCAACGAATGGAGTGTACAGCATATTTCCATTTCAAAAAAATGAGAGCAAAAATCTTTAAATACCTTGGGTGGTCGTTGAGGTTTCTTCAAGATCGACTGTTGGAACACTACCCTTATAGCTGCCACCAATCGAATTACCGACAAAATGACAGGTAATAAACGACCAATCCGAAGCAAACTGGGCATGATTAATTCTCAGGGTGCATTTGCCCTGCATATGTCCCTATGCAAAACGACGATTGTTGTTTACTAGACAGGTTTTCCTATGTTATCGTGACGATGCACCCATAGATAAAATAAAATTTGATAAACAAATCAGGGTAGCCCTCAAAACTTTCAGCATGTTTTGCATGTGCAAAAAGCCCTGACTATGACTGTCTTAGCAAACATTAGTAACGAAATAAAGTTATGACAGTTTTCAGATAAATGTACAAATACATAACTTGTCCTGCTATGTCAACAGTTAGCGATGTTTTAAAATTAATGGTGAACTAGAAAAAAGTAGGCAGTGAAAAAAAACTCCTACCATAAAATAGAGGCAGAGTTCAACAAGCCTTCATTTTTTAATAGAAGGTAGGAGAATAAAACTGCTCAGGAAAAATGATCAGGTGGTAGAGTAGGGTAATACGGTAGTAGCATTTCAGAATGAGATAATGAAACGTCGAGATGATTCGTTCTTGATCACTTAGGCGTATGAAACAAAATCTCACAGAAATGCGTCAATGAACTTCAGTCCTCAGCATCTTAGGATCCAGAATTGAATTCTGATGATGGTAAGTATCCAAATAAACGGTAGCATTTTAGACTGTGGACCACCGAATTTGTACGTCCGAATGACGTCCTCGTTTGGATGATTGGTGATATAAGGAGACATCATAGTTCACGGGCGACCTGAGGTAGCGAAAATATAGTTTCAAGAGCGTCACTTAAATTCCCAATGGTCCTTTTTCCGAGTCATGGGGAAAGCTACTGGGAAAAGATGAGGAAAATAAAAGGTTAATAGAATCAGTGTTAAGATAAATGTGCACTCTCCGCTTGAATGCATATAGACTAGTTAACGACTTATTTCAATTGGCAAGTTATTCCAAAGAAAACTATACCTAGAAGCAAAGAAGAGAGAGCGTTTACACGTGTAGGATGCAGGGGGAGGTATAATTAGTGCAGAATTTCTAAGGTTATAAGGAAGACTAACGGGGGTAATGACAGAAAGCTTGGGGAGAGTTGAAATATTATTTAGTCGGAAAAGGAGACAAAAGCCTGCTTCAAGTCTCGTGACCCAAATGAAATTTAAGCTTCGTTAGCTGGCATCTTGTTGAGTAGGAAGTAGTTGAAAGAGTCGGAAATAGGAGTTGTTTTTGAAATGTCTTTGAACATTTTCAATTTTTGAACGGCTAGATTTGTTCATTAAACCGAAGAAAGGACAGCAAAATTTAAGAATGGGAAGTACAAACATACGATAAAGTCTTAATTTAATTTCAGGAAGGTAGAAATTATGAGACATAAAGCCGCAAATATGAGCAGATTTGGCCGTAATTCTATTGGCATGAGGCAAAAGATCTAACTTATTGGTGTCCTTGATGGACGAACATTAAATCATAGGGCGACCTTCAAAAATAAGAGGTTTCGGCATTCTTACAGGCCCAAAACTCATGTAGCGACACTTCGAAAGGTGAGAACTCCATTAGCCATGTGGAGCTCCAGACCGAAAGAGCGTCCAAGTCTGAATGAATTTGTTCTAGGCACCGTTCGGTCGTAGAGTTAGAGAAGGAATACACGCATTTGAGGTCATCAGCATAAATATAAGATTTAGAATGTTTAACTATCGATGATATATCATTTATATACAATAAGAACAACAAAGGACCAAATACGGTACCTTGAAAGGGCACCACTAACAATCGGGGTAGCACTTGAGTATGAGGACTCGACTTAAACGTTTTGTTTTCGATAATTTAGGTATGATCTAATAAAGTTAGTAAGGGGACTACGAAATCCTATAGCTTCTAGTTTAGCTAGAAGTCGCCTATTAGGCACTTTTTTGAATGCCTTACTAAGATCAAAATAGATACTACTACAGATAGATGATCATTACGAAGAGAGGTTAGTAGATTTAGAAAAGACATGTGGCAGGTTTCACAAGGGCGGTCCAGTAAGAAGCCGTGTTGGGAAAAGTTGATAATTTGATTGCTTATGCAAAAATCCGTGATTTTTTTGCTGTTAGTTTTTCGAAGAGTTTATCAAGAGATGGCGTTTTATGAACACCATGAGAGTTATGAATGTCCGAGCGGGAACCAGATTTAAAAACTGGTATTATAATAGAAGTTTTCCAATAATCGGTGAAGAAACCATTTTCGAGAAATATTGAGAATAACTTGCTTAATAAAGGTGGAAAGTCCTTTGACTGTTTAATAAGTGAGTTTGGAATGTATCAGTTCCAACCGACTGTGAATTTTGAAGGTGAGCTATTTCTTTTCGAATACGTGAAGGCTAGAAATTAATGGTTGTTAGAAGTGAATTTGAATGCAAAGGAATTGTGGGAGTGGGGCTAGTTTCAGTGGTAAAGCGGTTGGCAAAAAACGAATTTAACAACTCTGCTTTGCCCAAATCGTCTGTAACAATTGTTTTGTTACAGACGAGTAAGGGCGGTTCCCAGGAAGTGGGAAGTGGATTGTATACAAAGTGGATTGTTCCAGAATGAAAGATCGTTGATGATATGTTCTGTAAATTCTGTATCCATAAATGTTACTATTTACACTTTACTATTACTCCTTCGTTGCATTTTTTCGAATGCGTCATGAGTCTTATGATTTCATGCACATATTTTGGCTAGCTGCATAAAATCCACTCATACAATACATGATTTGTTAATTTAGTGCAATTTTTTATTCAGTTCCTATGCCATTATACAATGAAATTTTAAAAACCCATGAAAACGCATATCCATTGACGCACTCTTTTTACAGAAGGTCATCTGTTTCTCAAATCTCTCGTAAAGGCACTCCAATGACAAGGGGAGACCTCGAATAACGCAAGCGACTGCTTATCCCGCAGAATCTTCATAGAAGCATCTTGAATTTGCATACAAAGTAACATAAAATCAGCACTGCAGTTCATCAGGGATTCACAACATACCACATGATCACTACATGCTATCAAAAAGGTCTTTTGAACCTTTGATCAAGACATCGTTTGAAGATTCTGTGGCACGCCACCGTGGCGACCACTGCTAGCAAATGACAAAACATGCCGCTAAATAGTACAACGACGTGCAAAAAAGCTGTTGAAATAACTGTTTAAAAAAACTGATCCTACATAGAAATTAATGAAATGCCTTTCACTGTAGCGTCTGTGATTCAGGCAGTAAAGTGGTGATCTCATCCTGGTTTTACAAGATAATTCATCCTCCGAAAAAACCTTTAATGGACATATGATGAAGCTGCACACAATACTGTCAGACTGAAGCTTCCCTCTAAAATTTTCAATCAAAAGGTGACCGAAAAATGAAATGATCTCCTTAAATCACTCAAGTAGACGACATATCTGCAGCTCCTCCAGAAAGGCTTAAGAGATTTCATGTTATCCATTTTTTCATTTGACAATCTTCACCTGAGCTAAATAACGTTTGAACCCAAGACTGTATTGTAAAAACTAATGCTGCTCAAATCATGCAAGCACTATGTTAGCAGTGACAAGTATGCTTTCTGCATAAAAAAACTGTATCCAAGGAACTGGCATGAATACAAAAGGGTTTTCAAAGGCATTGCTATTATCCTTACCAAATAAAAAGAAAAACTTGAAATCACCTGATGTTACGGAAACATGTCAAAATTACGTGTTCAAAAAAGGAACATGTGAAGCGACAATGTAGCTAATGATCAGTATACTTTCTTTCCTCTAAAACCACACACCTTCGACAACAGTTTGAAGAAATTCAGACAACTACTGCTTGCTTCTTCAACAAAAAGCATTAAAAATAATGCAGTCTATCAACGCAGAAAAGGTGCCCGAATATTGCCAGGCCGAAAGACTCCTCCCGACTTTGCTAACTTGCTTCTGTGGAGGGTTAATAAGGCAGCAAGTCCTTAGGTCATATACAAATGCATGTTTTCTTACGTGGCCTATGTTTAAGAAGAAGAAGAAGAAAAATAAAACATTCCCTCGCAAAATATGCAATAATTGTAGATGGTGGTCTAAAAATCAGGAAACTTTTGAAGATATAGTTCGCAATTATAAGGGGGACGATGTTAAAGGGATTTGAGGATGTTCGTGTAGTCCGCGGATCAGCAGGTGACTGGTGTACACTATGTCACAATGTATGCTCAATCACAGTGAATCCGAAGGACTGATTCCTAAAACAAAGTTTTCATCGGTACATCAGTAAACATCAGCTAGGCAAGTACACTTAAACAGGGCCCTCCAATTGTGCAGAATTATTCTTGTGGTGATATAACCCAAAAAGACAATGCTATGACCCTGGGAAAAGAACGATATCAAGACGTACAAGTTGTCGGAGTGGAGAGAAGACAGTGGTTGACACCAATTTCCGTACTTTTTATTCCATTCCTTTTCATTCCATTCCATTTCCATGCCTTTCTATTCCATTCCTTTCCATTCCAATCTATTCCATTTCCTCACTTTTTATTCCATTGGTTGCTGCTTTCCTTGTAAGGGGCCTATTTTAAAGTTTACAGGACAAATAAAAAAACTGAATCCACATGACCCAAGAATTCCATGCTGGTCGTTTGCCAGAAGAAGGAATAAAATGCGTAAGGATTGGAAAACGAAAACAGAGTGCAGATTTTGGGAGGAAGAAGAGGAAGAAGAAGAAGAAGAAGAAGAAGAAGAAGAAGAAGAAGAAGAAGAAGAAGAAGAAGGAAGAGGAGGATGAGGAAAAGGAAGAGGAGAAGGATGACGAGGCGGCTGAGAAGGGGCAATTACAAGCTAAGCTTTACGTCAAAGAAAAACGAAGCGTCACCAAGTCTGTTACTTCAGTAGGAACAATGCGCACAGCATTATATGAGGAACAACAGAGTATAACCGCTGAACTGTACACTAACGCCAGATCCACGAAAAGTACACCATTTGTTGTATCGTAAGCACCATTTTAAACAATGTTGGGGAACAGAAGGAAATCAAGACAAACAAGCGGTAAACCACAATGGATTATAGAAGTTGGCAGAAGAGAAAATGGTAGGTGACCAAAGTCCAGGTAAGTTATCATTAGAAAACGTCATCTAAAGGAAATCTGTGAATGTTAGGGTTTGAAGTTTCTTGGTAACACATCGCGGGTGACACCCTAAAGTTATGAAAGCCTTCATTAGATCGAGACGAATAAGGCGCGTATACTAGATTTTTCAGGATATTAAACACAACTGATTTACAGAACCTAACCTTAGCGGTCATTCCTTCTGAAATACTTTGATTTCCATACGTTTCCTTTCCTGGACTTCTGCACAAGAAAGCTATGGTCATGTGGGGCGTGTAAGTAATGATGAGGTTCTAGAG